>JAQGAI010002793.1:0-11706 GCA_034696905.1 Lepidocyrtus violaceus
AGGTCGTCCTCGTGAGAAAACCCATTTTGAACCGTCGGTAAATTGAAAAGTGCGTCAACGGTGGAAGGAGACCTATTTTGCTGAAGTTGGAGGTAAGTCATGTCTTAACGTCAGTGATCAGTATTTAAAATTAGAATACTATAATACACTAGAAGGGTTGTTTATTTAAGTTGTAAGTAGATTTTTCATTTTGTGGAAGACCGAAGGGCAAGCAAGACACAAGAGGGTCTTCTTCATTCATCATTGATGATTGGTAGTATTTTGGAAATGTCAAATGTTGATGTTGATCCATAAGTATAATACGTTTAATTTTGTTCGTTTGATTCATAGGCGTCAAATCGAATGGTATGAATAACCACGAACATTCCGCACGGCACAACTTACCCAGTTAGGTTGATGTTCTAAGAAAACGTCACAACGAAAGCAATCAGTAACCACTCGTCCCCATATATGTAAACGGCACAAGAGTGAAGGTCTGCAAAATTATTGGGAAACACATCACATCAAAACGGCCTTTTCCGGCTATACCCAGTCTGCTGTTTCTACGATAAAACCTTTTGGCTCTTGGGAAAATATTTGTAATCTTGAAAGTCGGATTATTAAACTTACTACAACATGGATGGAACCAATGGAATTTGTGTGTTATATGAAACGCTGCAGCGTGCAACATCACAGAATCCAGAAACGTTGAAAGCAGCGGAGCAGAAGCTTTCAGCTTGGGAAAGTCAGAGCGGATTTTATACAGCATTATTGGTAGGTGTAGCTTACCTATGATTAATTTTGTTGTAAACTGAAGTCCTTTCAAACCACAATTATGTTTTGAATAATCATTTGTGCTTTTATTTATTATGTATACTTTTGACAGGAAATAATTTCTACCCATTCATTCGATGCAAATACTCGATTTTTGGCTTCAATTTACCTAAAAAATGGAGTTGAAAAGCACTGGAGAAAGACACCAACATGGTAAGTGAAAGGAATGCAGTCAATGCAGCACATATATTAGGGTTAAAATGAAGCACGACGCACGTCAAGCCACATCATATTAATGATGAATTTATTATTGTATTGGACTTTTACAGCGTCATTAGTGACGACGAAAGGGCAGCAATCAAAAATTCCTTGGAGCAAATAATGCTGATTGAGCCTGCTATGAACATTTGCACTCAATTGTCAATTGTGATATCGAAAATTGCAAGACTGGAAATTCGAGATTGGCCAAGTCTTTTGCCTTGCTTAATGGAGTGGATTAGAAGTTCTGATGCAAATAAACAACACAGGTAGGGTATTGAATGATGAAACGTTAACTGCACCTTGCATATATGCTGATCATTTAAGTCCCTTCTCGTCTATATTATGACGTAATGTAATTTTTAATTACTTTTCAGAGCTCTTTTGGTTACGTATCATGTTATAAAGATTTTATCCACGAAACGTCTAACCGGAGACCGAAAAATATTTCAAGAAATAGCAAAAGAAATATTTGACTATCTTTGCGGACTCTGGGACTCGTTGTTTGTAATATGGGCTGCGTCCGGTGCCGCTACTGACGACACCATTCACCGATCACATTTCGCGTTAAAAGTTCTCAGAATTCTTTGCGTACGAGGTTACAAGACTCCACACGAAAATGAAAGTGTCAAAAAGTTTATATTTACCGTCATGCAAAGAGCAAAGCAGACCCTCGAGATAAGTAAGCCAGCCTTAAAATTTGAAAACTACATACCGAACGGACAGTGAGAATCAAGATGAGTGTATAATGTTGGACGTTATGTTATGCACTTTTTAGGGTCTACTCGAGGGGAGACTTCGACTTTATTAGAAAAGCATATAATAACTATGTGGAAAGTTATCGGAGACCTTCTGGAAATCCATCCCCTCTCGTTTGTCCCATTTCTCAACGCGGGTTTAGAATTTTCAGCTTATTTCGGCTTTTCTGAAGAAGGAAGGGCTCTAGTCTTTGAGCGGGTCGCGATTCACGCTTTAAATCTCATGAAGGCTATCATTTTATGCACTGAATTCAGGCCACCGCGCACGTTGGAGGCTAACATAGGTGAGTCTAGTTTTTTTTAACCTTTCCAGCAACGAAATGGTACCGTACTCGTTTTGCTAATTGTGGTTTATATTTTCTAGGCGGAAGGAGAAGTAGTGTTAGTATGGCTACACCAGAGACTAGTCCGCTAACCTATGAAGCTGCTGAGGTTAAGAATCAGTTTTTTACCGATGAAACCTTAACTGTTCTTGTACGTGTGTTGGCCACACGGTATCTTCCATTAACACAGTCTGAATTGGAAAGTTGGAATGAAGATCCAGAAGAGTTTGGTATGTAAACAGTATGAACACGAATGCGTAGCACGTAATTATATGCAGTCGTTCATGTGGTGGATGTAAACCGAATATTTAATTCTATTTGTTCTAGCCTTGCGAATGGAAGAATCTGGAGAAACTTGGAAGTATAACTTGAGGGTAATTCAAAACTTCCATCAATAATTTATTAAAATCGAAACATTTTGCATACACCATGAAACTTATCACAGCTATTCGTTTTAACCTTTTGTAGCAAAGTGCGGAAACCTTGTTTGTTACCCTTTTCAAAGAATTTCGTAAATCTGTGGAAGTTCTACTTACTTTACTGAATGAATTCCAAGCACCGCTGAAAGATCCTCAGGACTTACCGTCTATTCTTGCTAAGGATGCACTGTATAACGCTACTGGGATTACAGCTTACGAGTTGTATGACGAGGTGAACTATGAGCTATATTCACTGATGGCAAATGTAATCTATATCAACTCATTGATCTATTTACAACGGAAGTAATTTAACGAATATTTTGTTTTATCAGTTCTCCTTTGATGTATGGCTTCAGTCAACTTTGATTCATGAATTATCTTTACCGGTACCGGTTTTGCATCGACGGATAACCTGGTTGGTTGGTCAATGGACGGGTGTCAAAGTTAGCCCTGACTCTCGTCCTACAATATACGCTTTGCTCCGCAGTGGTCTTAGCTCACCAGATGTTGTGGTATGTATACAAAAGTTATATGTATCGTAAACTTTATGCTTCAATAGACACATCCAACACAGTTAACCAAATTTTAAACATGGCATACTCCTTGATATTTAATAGGTAAGACTGAGCTCTTCGCAAGCATTAAGACTGTGTTTAGATGACTTCGAATTCGTAGCTGAACAGTTTCTGCCTTTTATGCAAGACTCATTTCATCATTTGTTTGGGCTCCTCAAAGATGTTCGGGAAAGCGACAATAAGGTTAGTTTAGTTTAGTACGATTTAAGAAATGTAGTTCGTGTATTGTTGCTGAATAAATCTTAAATGTTTGATATGGCGAAAATAATTTTAGATGCGGGTCCTTCACACTATGAGCTTTCTAATTGAAAGAATGGGCCCACAAATCAAGGCTTCATCACAGATCGCATCGTTAACACAGTATCTACCGTTACTTTGGAATACGGAGCATAACATGCTAAAGGCGGCCGTGGTTTCGACTTGTATTCAACTTGTTCATGTAAGTTACGATAAGACTATGTGCTTCTTTTGCTGTTCCCTTCTAACCATTGTTGTGCATTAATTACAGGCTCTTGGCTCCGATTCAATGGCCCTTCGGGAATTTGTTTTCCCTATCATTCGTATTGCAACGGATTTAAATACTCCAGAACATGTATATTTACTGGAAGACGGTTTGGATTTATGGTTGGCGCTAATGGAATACGCACCAGACCCACCAGAGTAAATATTTTTCTATTTAGTACTTCCTATCTGTATGTTGGTCACTTAATCTTTAGAGGCACCAGTTCAAACCTTTTTTTTGCTATTTTAGAGAAAGCTTTATCCAGTTGGTGGACAACTTAATCCCGTTGCTTACGATTTCCACTGAGCATCTGAAAATGTCCGTCTCTCTTGTTAATTGTTACGCTCTGGTATACCCTGAGGTATTTGCAGAAAGATTTGGTTCGATGGTTTGTACAGAACTAAACTCTACAGTTTCCGATATGAGAGTGGAGGGAGTCACAATGGTACTTCGTGGTGTCGAGTCACTGTTACGAACGTCGCCAAATAACGGACCTCATGCCGTAAAACCAATTATCGGCAAAATTTTCCAGTATGTTCTAACATTTCAAACTTAAAACTATTCTATTAATTTGACTGAACTTGTTTTAATAAATGAATAATTACTATCTGAATTTTTAGAGCTGCACATGACGGTTTAGATACTCCGATGTTGTTGTCACTGTACCTTTCAGTGGTTTCCCGCTTACTTCTTATTTCTGAACCTGTTTTCCAGTTGGGACTGGAGTACGTCGGCTCAAGTGAAGGAAAAACTACCAGTGAAGTGCTTGCTTCTGTTGCAGATGTCATGTGTAATAAAGTAGCTTACATCGTTCAGCCGGAACGCAAGAAACTCATTAGCATTGCGTTGTTAAAGCTTATGTCAACTTGCGAACAAGTAAGGTTTCTATTTACGTTAGAATTCCTATATTTTAATCGGTAATATTTATAACTCTATTCCTCATTCATTTTTATTTTTCTGTAGGTTGTTCTTCATCGTATTTGTGGGATATTCCTTGCTGTATCGGAAACATTAAATGACATAATGAAATCAGATTTGACTGGAAAATTTATCGAGTAAGTTATAGCACCAATACTAATTATGTAGTGAGGTGTAAGACATTGTTGTTGTTGTTGACTTTTTAAAATATATGTTTTTTATTCTAGCTCTCTTTGTGTCATTGACTTTGAGTCCAATCGGGACGGGGACGAAGTGGTTACTGAAAACGACGTAAGAAAAAAACGACTTGCATCGAGAGACGTGGTGTATACAGTTGATCTTATCCAACTCTTCCGCAATGAAGTCAACAATCTTAGAATGAGAGTTGGTGAAGCCCATTTTAATGAACTGTTAAGTACGATTGATGTGGAGACTATGCAAATGGCGAAGCCTTTCCTTGATTAATAGGTCATCATATATGACAAAAACAACAGCTGTCGGATGGTGTTAAAAATGTTTTTGAATTTGGATGTAATTTTTAGTGTTAGACAAAATAAACCCGATCGAAATAAATTGATCTAAAATATCTAAATAAACGAAACGTTTAGTTGAACAAAATGAAGTATAGTAAAGTCTGAATTTCGACTCACACAAGCCATGTCAATATCGTCAATCCCCCGCATTTTGAAAATTAAGTTACGGGACAATTTGTTCATAGTTTTAATATTGTATCTATTATAATAAGCAACTAACGATGTATTGGTAAATTATTAGGCATTCGCAAGTTTCATATTATTATTATTGTAGCTAAATTTGTCGACTATGTAATCAGTTGTATTCGTATCAAGAATTAATTACGTATCAAAACTAGCATATAATTTTTACGAAACTAAATTGATGCAGTATGAAAAATAAATTGACTGTCGATCTCTTAACATAATTATTCTGAAATCCTTCTGTTTGTTATATTATTACATGCATTTACTTGTACTATTGCGTTATCCAGCAGTCACCACCATCATTAAAGTTCTATGTGATGCTGTATAGTGTATAGAATATTGTGACTGGTGGTGGTGATGATCACTCTCCAGAGTAGAACTCAGCGCGGATCGATTTTCAGAAACAATGTGGGAGATGTGTAGCATAACTAGAAACTCGTGGAGAAGGTTTGAGCAGATAATGGACCCGTTTTACGCATGCAGAGCATTGGATGAGGAGAAAGAGACAAACCAGAAAGATGTAGAGGCGGAGAAAGGCGGGTTCAGCCTGCACTGATTTCCCTGGTGGGATGCCTTTCATCCTGAGTGTCAAATCTTTTTCGGTTTATAGCAGAAAGGAAGACGTGTCGCATTTCCACCCGAATTAACCAAGAGATTGGCCAATTTGTCACATCGAGAGAGACTTGTAGGAAAATGGGCGCTTTATAGAGTTTTGCCATCTCGTCTCATGAGAACGAAGCACTCAATTTAGGGAAAAGTTTTCTCTCTCACTCTTCCGTCTCTCAGACCAGCAGCCAGCCAGACCTTTTATTTTATATTCTCTCCTACTAAAAGCTGCTGAATAAAATCTCTGTCCAACCCTATATGAAAAAGTTGTAACATTTTATGCAGTGGGCTATAATAATAGTACATGATGCGATGATGATGTAGAGTATTGTATGTTTTAACGAAATCTATAACGAATAGCCATGCATTTCTCTTTAAAAAAAATAATATACACTACAGTTACATTTATATTTGCTCTCCCATTAAAAAATCTATTATACAATCTATACCCATTTCACCGAACGGGTAGTTTGCTTAGTACTATCATGGTGGTGGGAGAATGTTTGGTACTTTTGGAAGTGTCTTGTTAATGACGCCACTTATAATGGAGAAGTCTGAAGATCAAAGGAAACGGAGCACAGGAAATGGGGGATGCTTTTAAAATTCTACACTGCTCACATTGTGTCAAGTGTTTCCCCATGTTCTGCTAATGCTCTTTACTACTACTTTACTTTCTCTTTCTGGAATTTCCTTCCAAATACCTTCTCGTCAACCTCATAAATGTGTGAAATAAAGTGACAATAAAAAAACTCCCTTCCCTCATTAAACTACAAGGGAAACGACGAAAACATGCCTTTAGTCCTACTTGCGAGTTTGATTAATTGATTATACTGGATATAAGAGCGTCTTGTTAGGATTAGGACACTATAAAACTTCATTGGAATTGGGTAAGGAAAATAAGAAATAAAAATACCTATTGTCACTTTTTCGAAAGACGTTTTTCCTGTTCTTAGCATTCCATATCCCATTTATATTGCTGAAGTAAGTCTAAAAGATGTCTTTGGTTTTCATGCAATTATATGTAGGTATGCTTGATGTAAATGTAGATACTTTAAAGTTAAGGTTTGGGGCAATGTGATAAAAAAAATATTTCTATTCAACCTATTCGAAAAGAATTTGGTTTCATCGGAGCGTACTAAATTTAAACAGGCTTGAATTGTAATTACAGAAAATCGAAAAGCGCTGATTGTTTAATATTTATCAGTACCTCGCTTGGAAAAGTAATTACTTCATAATTTTCAAATTACACATCATTTACAAGCTTAATCGAGCCATAATGACATGACAAGCATATCTTGGTGGATGTTTTTAACAATAACACAGAACTGGAATCCGGAAAAAGGATGATTACTCAATGATATGTCACGTCAATAGGAGTTTATTAACTCCAAAACTAGAGGTAAACTCCAAAAGGTTTAAATTTAGAAGAAAAAAAATGCTTATTCTCCGAAGGATCATACAACCTTATCCAGGTCCAGACATGATGTGTACGGTAGGATCTCTATTCCTTGTCTCGATATATGTAAATTGCTTATTAATTGAAAGTGTATAAATCGAGAATAGAGACATTAGCATGTGACTGGTTTGTTATGCTCATTAATCATTTTTATTAAAAACGCAAATCATTTTATAATCGGTATATTTCACACGTCTCTTTTGAGTTGAAAACTTTTCATCATCTCGCCTGCTATTTAATAATTTCCTTAGTCATCCCCCAATACTCATATTCATCTTCTGACACCAAACAATGGTCCAACGGGGTATAAAGATCCTTAACAGTAACAGTACATTATTGCCGTGGCAGAAGAGCAATGCGATTGATAAATGTGCTCTGCAGTGCTGTGTGCACCTCATAAACCGTCATCATCCTATTATTGCTGGCATTTGAACATGGATGCTTGTATAAAAAAGGTCTTATAAATGAGTATAAATTAAGTACGTATATTGTTACAAAAAGAATATTGCTGGGGAGTTATTATTATGCCTCAGTTGAAACGACTTGATACTCATCAACATAATCATCATCGTGTAATTATTATTAAGTAGAAGAAAGTAGACAGGATGGCTCGTTGCACTGCTATTACCGAGGCTGTCGCTAAAGAAGCTACTTGGTTACTCCTCCATTACATTCCCATCACATCATACTCAACGGTTTGAATTGATGTTGATTGTTGGTTGGTGTGATGATGATGTCGACGGCGGTTGACGCTGCCTATTTTACAGCCAGCGACAGAGACAACTCGTTATAAGTACCAAAGCTCAAAATTCCATTTACACTATTTAGTTATATGTTACGAGACACATCATATCGTTATTATTACATTTATTCATTTCACTTACTACTAGCACAAACTCCATAAAACACTCATAATAGCTGCAATAATGATCTTCCATATTCATAAAACCGGGAGCGAGAGAGTTTATTAATGATGATTATATGGGATTTACATTTCTCTAGGAATTTCTAAAGAAAGCTATGACTGTCCCTAAGTGAGTGTAACAAAGAGAAGTCAATTACATTTTCATTAGGCTGCATGAGTTGCCAAAATGCTTTCTTTCGGATGAAAAAGTTTTGACGACTGGGAGACGCAGAGGCTTTAGGGTTTGTATGGTGTATGGCGGTGTTATTACGTTCGTAAATATTACGCTTTATTACAATCTGCTTCCTACTTTTTCGTGCTTTTGGTTTTCAGGCTTCAGACTTACTTCGTGAGTTTATGACATGACATATTATATACAATACATATCGGATAATGAAAAAGTTGCGACGATATTGTATTGAATTGTGTAACGAAATGATACAATGAAGCTGCTACTTTTAGATGCGTTTACATTACGTAACGAAGAAAAACAATCTACCTATTCGGAACACGACAGAAGAAATGAATAGATTCAAAATATTGGCTCCCTACTTATTTCTATTTTCATAAACTTCGTTTAAAGTGGGCACTTCACCTCCTTTTGGTGACAAATGTGAGAAAGAAGTGTTGACGGCAGTAGTAAATGACTCATTTAATTGTCATTACGTTTTGCATTCTATGATGCTTTGTAAGATAAGTAGGATGATGACATTTTTGGATTTAGCTCGTAGCATGTTACTTAAGAAATTTGTTTGGAATTCCACGAATGTGAACAGTTATAGTTTTAGCTTACTTTTAATTCAGAGCTTGCCAGCACCAAATTCAAATTATTTTCATAATCTCGACTTCCTGCACGAAAGTCAAGAAAATAATAAACATTCAAGAGAGAAAGTATAAAAATGCAGATTGGATGAAAATTATCATATCCTTCATGCGGGGGTCCCATATAGTCATAGAAAGATGTATTTAAGTTGAGATGCGAGACAAAAGTAATTTTAAAAAAACTGGCTAAAAGGAGACATTCAACAAAAGTACTTTCCTTTTTTAGTGGTGGTAGAAAAACTGTCTGTCTTTGAGTATGTATGGTTTGGCTTTACTTTCTAACCATGCTATTAAACAACTTTAACCAACTGCAAAAAGAGACGCAATTCCGCTGTTACCAGAGCTTGAGTATACATAATATGCTCCTAAAATGAGCATTTATATTTTTGGAGTGAGACAAAGTTCAGCTTAAACTAAGTTTAGCAGCTTTGGGTATCTGGAAGTTGGCAGAAGTGAAAGTTTTTTCCTAGGAAAATGTCATGAAATATCCATTAAGAGGGCCACAGTATCGATTTTCCCCATTGGACACGGGTAATAGAGAAAATAAAAAGAGTGAGCTGTTAGGCATAACGCAACAATAGCAAATGATTTCCGGATCTCCCGGTCCAGGCCATTGTGTAATAATAATAATAATAGAATTTGGAGTTCACTTATATATAAATTGTATGTTTAAGTGAATTGTTCTTTTCATATAAGCATCTTATGGAGAGAGTCTTATAGTGAAAGTATTTAGGGGTCTCTAAAGAAGGGAGCATTAGCGGTAGTTTCATTGAACAATGCCAAGAGTAATAATTTTATGTCTTTACTCTGCAACTATTCTCAAACAAACGACAGTGCTAACTTGTATGGCACTCGTTTTTCTACATCTCCGAACTATTTTGTCATTTGTATTTTTTGAGAAATGATAATAGTGGAAGTAGGAGGATAAAGTAGAGAGATAGAATAAAGAGGAATGCAATTTCTAAATACGGAACGGAGTGAGTGGGAGTATAAGCATTTAGATGTATTGCAAAATTTACTCCAATTTGAAACAAAAAATTATAAATACACAATTAGTTTGATAAAAGTTATGGTTAAAATTGAGCATAAAGGATAATGTTTAGTTTGAGTTAATTTGTTTAAATCCTTCTAATATTAATTATTTATCAAACTTTGTTCGCTTGCTTACAAAAGAATTTTCTCCCATTAGTATCCATCCATTCAACTCAGCTTCCAAAATCTGGCTAACGTAATCCTGCAATTCCTTCAGCGTTTCTCTTTTTCCCATTCCACTCTGGTGTCTTAATGGATTTAAGGAAATTTCCATGAATTGTTGTTGCTGAATTAATGCCACAATAGTGTAGTGTAGTGTGCTCCTCAAGTATGCACACTTTGCTCGTTTCCGACTTCCTTGAGGAAAAGACGAAAAAACTTTCCCTTTTCGTTTTACTTTGGGACGCTGTTTTTAAGTGTAAAGAGCTACTTATACTGTTTCCTCCACGTCATGGATCCAGTTTTCTCTCTTTTAGGTTAATGCTTGCTTTTACTTGGCTACGACGTTTTATGTGCTTTTACTCCCTCATTTACATTTGTTTCTAGTAAGGTACTTTCCATCCATTACTGCTGGTGTCGTTTCCTAACATCCGTGACCAACCCCTGCGATTCTGCAGCAACACTATTTACTTCTCTTTCAGTTATTCTCAAGAACAATCTCGTGAACGAATTAAAACGTTCTGGATATACCCTGCGTAAAAGATAGCTTTATTCGAAACGAATTAAGGCAGCACTTTCGGTATGGACCATTTCCTTATGTAAATTTTAGCTCAACAATTTTTTACGCTTTTTCATTCAACGATAATTTAAAGTTGCTTCTAGGAAAAGATGCCATGTTATGATATAGGATGCTTTTGTGGTTTAAACATGAATTGAATTGAATTAGCCATGCCAAAAGTTTTTGAACCCAAAATTGCCATTATTCACCATTAACCAATTTTATAATTCAACTTTTTATAATAGTTTTTAAAATATTATCCTGTAAATCCCAAGAATCCTTTTTTACATTACACAATGGGTAAAACACAGCCCCTGCTTTAAAGACTTAATACGAAAGGAAAATACTTTTTATTGTGGCTGCTAGCTTCCAGTTTAATAAGCGGAGATTACTGTGGTATGGAAGAAACTCCCGTCCCGATCTCCAGATAGGGAGCATTATTAACTGCTCTATTCATTCATACATCGGTTTTTTATTTAATACGTTTGTGTTTTTATGTGTTAATGACTTCCGCACTTTAAGGAATGGAGTCTCAAAGGGTATACTTTGACCATTTCCGTAAAGAGCATGTAAATTAGAATTGTTGAAGCCCCCTCTTCCATGAACACTTTCGTGTACAAATACATATTTCATGAGTGTGTGAAGGGCAATAAGAAGGATTTGTTATTCCGCCGAGCAATATCAATGAACATATTATGAGGATGGAAAAAAAGTTTTGGTGACGGTGATGGGAAAATAATACATACATTACATGCAATTCTACAAAAAGTTGGAATTAGAAACACTCCTTTTTACTACCAAAAACAATCCTACATGACACGGATGCTTCCCCTCCTTCGTCTCCTCTTGAGATTAGACGCAAGGGAAACGACTTCGCCCCACACACCACACTAATAGCAAAGTTGGATTTTGTTCGGGGAAATTTTGTGGTAAGCCAAAGCCA
>JAQGAI010002794.1:0-11705 GCA_034696905.1 Lepidocyrtus violaceus
AGAAAACTATTCGGTCCAGCCAGAACATGAGGAAACTGACGTGTCATTTTCCTTCTCCATCCTGTTCCTAGATGAACCTGACAAGAAGCACATATTTTCTGCTCGAACTGATGAAGATGTCCAAAAGTGGGTTAATGCTCTTCAGCAAGCCAGTTACCAGCACTGGAAGGAGAAAATGGCATCGATGCAGAATCACGTCGATGCTCTTCAAGAAGCAGTGAGTAACAAATAGTTTTCTTTGAATAGTTTTATAGAGAATTGTGAATTAAATTGTGATCACTCAAGTTTCTGTTCTTTCTGATTTTAGAGAAAGACACCGTTCCTATTTCAAAACGGACGGTTACAAAATCCTCGGCCGAATCCATTCGCTTCACCTCAGCTACAACGAAAACCTCCAGCACCTCTACCTAGTGAGGAGCTGATTTTGTCGCCGGGACTTCTTCCTCCTCCAGCACTACCTCCTAGAAATCGCAGAAATCTTAGTCCCAGCCCAAGTCGATTAGTCATAAATAACGACTCATGTGGGGATCTCATACAATTTTAAATCAAAAAGTTTTCCTTGTATTAGTTAAATTTGTAGTTACATAACAGTCCAGTTTGAGCCGTCGAACGCTGTTGTCCCAACGTTATTTTTTAAAGCAGACTGAGAATAAGAATCAGTCAGTTGCAGAGATTATTAGTTTAATTAAAAATATGAATACATACTGTGTAGTTAATTTAGTTACTACTATTACTATTAGGTAGTTATTAAAACCTTAAGAAGTGTTTTGTAGCATTCAAGTAATTAATTAATTTCCTTGCATTTATACCACTCGTCTCGAATTACCTGTAATAAGATTTATGCTCGCATACAATTGCCAACATAGCCGTACTCCTGATTTTAGAGTGTTTAGATAGGATTAAAGACTGAACCGGGTAATCCCTGTTAGCCATAAAATGATATTGACAATAGAGACAATCATGACATTGTACTAATTATGAATTCTGTTAGAAGTTACAAATTAATTTTGAAATGAGTTTATTGTGCCTACCAAACCAACTTAAAATAATGATTAGATAATCATTGGTTGTTTTTATTCTTTCAAAATTTCAAAGATTGGGTTGAAGTGAAATGAATAATAGCTATAATGTAAATGGTGTTGCCTTCCTGTAATCAATAAACGAAATTATGTTGTGCCTACTTTTCGCATGTTTGCTTATTTTCTTCATAGAATGAATACCTTATTGGTGCATATGTATTTTCTTTTTTGTCTTCCCATAGACATTTCAGTGATACCTACAGCTACAGCGCAGAGTATAAGGCACCATTCATCACTTTCTCCGCTTTTATCTTTTTAGCCATAAAAGAAGTGTCATTTTTTTACAACAAATTTACTACAATGCAAATATGTCTTTAACCATTATTGTTTGATCGTTAGCACAATAGGTACTATTTGTAATACAATGTAAGATGCGTGGGGTTTTGTTTTATCAATATCAGTAAAATCCTCCAGGGGATGTACGCCCAATGAAGAAAGTAAACGTGGTAAAAGTGGAAATATGTGCTTTCTTTGTAGATACTGGAGGCATTAGAAGGACTTGTCCTTTGGGTCTGAATAGAGGTGAACAAACTTGTTCAAACGTTCTTTTCCCTGTTAACATTGCTTTTATAAATTAATTATTTGTCATTTCAATAAAGTTGAATTTAATGGGAAAAATAAAAATTAAAAAAGTGCCTTTGAAGTAAGATTCAAACGGATTAAGTTTTTACGAAGGGGAGAACTTTCTCCTCCTGTATACTAAGCAGAAGAGATGGGAAATTGCTTGGGGAGAAATGAGACTATCAACCCAGGGCAAGTATTGGATCGAGTCATTTCGCAGGTATGTATGCCTAAAATTTGCGCAGTGCGGAACAAATGGTACCACCTATTTGGAATTCGGAAACTATTTTTTAAAGCGGGATCTAAAAATTAACATAAAAGCCAGCCAAATATCTAATTGGGATTTAATTAAGCATTTTTGAATTTCTACGAATTTAGGCAAACAATGATGACGACTGCTTGCTGTACAAATTGGCAAACTACAAGAAAGGTGGAGAGCTCATCGACGCCTACAACATTGGAGGAGGTACAGAAGTTGAGAAATTGGTCCGTGAGCAGTTTGGGATTTTAATGTATAAAGAGGGCAAAGGCCAACTTGTCAGCAGAACGGAGTATCTACGGTGGAAGTTTCGAAACACAAAGCATGTAAGGAAAAGGAAAGGATTGATTTAGAAATTAATCACAATTTCAAAGAATTATTAGTTTTAAAAAATGTAACAAATTTCTAGGTTGTCATTCCAGTAGTAGCTCATGGTCCCACGGATCCATTAGGAAAGTGGGAGGATCATGAAGCATGCTGGCAATTGCAATACCGAGGCTCACTGGGAGAAACCCTTTTGCATCTTTTGATTATCTGCGACACAAAAATTCACACAAGGCTTGCAAAGATTTTATTAAGATGTTATCCGAAATTAGCAATTGACTGCGTGGAAGGGGAAGAATATTTGGGTAGGCTCGTAGGCTGATTTAAAAAAAATATAGTTACTTTCATTTTAACTGTTCACAATTATGACAAATTCCCATTATTATTTTTTCTAGGTGCATCTGCATTGCATTTAGCTATTGCGTACAATAACAATGATCTTGTGCGCATGTTGGTAGAATCTGGAGCAAACATTGATCAGCGAGCAACTGGTAAGGGTGAAAGGGTGGACATTTCGGAAACCTAATTTAGGTAGTTATTAAATCTTATATAAATGTTCGCATTTTTAGGAAGTTTCTTTTTGCCCCGGGATCAACAGCGTGTCCGACCGTCAGAGACAACGGACTACGAAGGACTTGCATATCTTGGCGAATATCCTTTGGCTTGGGCAGCTTGCATGAATAATGAAGGTGTTTACAATTTACTAATTGACAGTGATGCAGATCCGGATTTGCAAGATTCGTTTGGAAATATGACTCTACATATGGTGGTAATCCATGACCAGTTGGTAAGATATGTTATTTGCATAACAGCCTGAGAAACTGATCCGAATAATATGAAACAAAAACAGCAGAAACTATGAGCTTTTTTGGGGGATTTTTTTTTGTAATAATGTGATAGGGAATGTTCGGATATGCACTTCGTCATCCTAGAACAAAGGCTAACAATGATATTGTAAATGAGCAAGGGCTTACTCCTTTAACTTTGGCATGTCAGGTAACTTACAACTTTAATTGGCAATTTAATGTCAGAAGGTATATATTCGAATTGGATATGCACAACAATTAACTTGAATGTGCTCTTCTGTAGCTTGGTCGTGATTCTGTGTTTCGGGAGATGTTGGAGTTAAGCTGCAAGGAATTCTGGCGTTACAGTAACATTACCTGCTCCGCTTATCCTCTGAGTGCACTGGACACAATTTTTCCTGACGGGAGAACAAGTGACTAAAATGAAACAAATAGATACGAGGAATAATATGAGCTGCATTCACTAACTCGCATTAATTAATGATTTTCAGACTGGAATTCCGCACTCTTCATGATCCTTGCCGGAAGTAAAGAAGAACATTTAAATATGCTGGATGGAGGGATTATCCAGCGCTTGTTGGAAGAGAAGTGGAAAACATTTGCACAGCGCCAATTCACAAAAAGAATCACGATCGCAATCCTCCACCTAGTTGCAATGAGCATGGCTTTGTATCTTCGTCCATCAGATCGGACTAGGTCCCTAAATGAGTATAGGGATGTTAAAGACGCGATCCGAATGACATTTGAAGCTCTCACTATCATAAGTTGCCTTTCTTTCATTTTTGTCCAGCAAGGGGAGGAAATAAAAAATCAAGGACTGGCTACTTATCTGAGACAATTGGTGACCATTGTTTAATTACATAATTAATTAACTGAATATTAAGATGTCGGAACATCGTAGTATCCGTATAGAAATACATTAGGAAAGATTTTGACTAATTGTTTTGTATTTGTACTAATTTGCAGCCTAACGCTCCACCCAAGACGCTGTTCATTGTTGCAAATTTTCTAGTCCTTTTGTGCATCCCTTTCCGAATGAATGGGGATACTTATACGGAAGAGGCGTTGCTGGCATATGCCTTGGTTTTGAGTTGGTTCTTCATGATGTTTTTTGCTGGGTAAGCATTTCTAATGGAAAACCTGCATTCTGGGGCTGGGGTGAAGTGATAATTAGTCACTGCTAATTTAACTGATGAAATATTTTGAAATTCATGCAGAGCGATACAATTGACTGGTCCATTTGTAACAATGATCTACAGCATGATCACCGGTGACATGCTGACTTTCAGCATAATTTATGGAATATTGTTGCTGGGATTTTCCCAAACGTTTTACTATCTTTATAAAAGTCACCCCAACAGGAATGATACTTTATTCTTGGAATATGACATGACGTGGATGGCAATGTATCAAATGACTTTAGGAGGGTATAGCGTAAGATTTCAGCAAAAAAATCAGAGAGAATCGCTACAGCAGATTCAATATTTTACTGTGGAAAGGGAGGTTCAAAAATTAAATAATTAAATTACAGTACGACGATCTGAGCAAATTGGCGTATCCAAATGCGGCAAAGGTGGTTTTCATCATTTTTATGATTATGATTCCCATCCTGCTACTTAACATGGTACGTGAAGAAATCGCTGTAGTTTAATTCGTATTAGAAATGTATTCTCCAAATGGTTTTAATGACCGTTCGTTTTCTTCTTCTAATTTACAGTTAATCGCCATGATGGGTGGGTGAACTCAAATTTTCTGAAGATCAATTTTTCTGTGACTGTGCCTACTTCACTGTCAGCATTTTTATTAAATCTCTTCAATTTTTAGGTAACACGTATTCCCAAGTTATTGAACGATCAGAGAAAGAGTGGGTCAAACAATGGGCGAAAATTGTGGTAACTTTGGAACGGGCGGTAAGTCAAGAAGATGCAAAAAAGTATATTCAGGAATACTCCATCAAATTATCCGGCACCGATCCTTCCAACGAAGTGCGAGGTGTGATGGTCATCAAAATAAAAAGTAAAACTAAAGCCAAGCAGCGAAAAGGGGCCGTTTTGAACTGGAAGGTAACAATAACTCATAACAAATGCTCAAATAAGCTCATGATTTTATACAGTAGTGAAATGCTACGATTTCCTTATCAAGTATTTCGAATGTTAAACTATGTAACGGAAATCATTTTCTTTATAGTACGTGATGAAAGTGACCATTCAAGCTTTAAAGAGAAGGAAAATGACAGGGGAGCAGATGCGACAGGTGATGTGGGGACACAAGGACTCAATCCGCACTCCTCGACAAACGTACGAAGACAAAATATGTTAACTTTGTAATGCATAAGAAAACTAATTCATTAACAGTTAACTAAAATTAATGAAAAATCATCATTTATTTTAGCCCACGTACTCGTTCTCTGGCTGTTGGAATGGATCCTAGCAAGCAGGTTCTTGGAGCAACTGCAGGTGGAATAGCGTTGGACAGTACGTTAGACCCATTGGCATTAACATCAGATATGGGAGGCATCCCGGGGCAACCTGGTACAGCTGGAATTGCTGCAGCTGGTGGTGGTACATCGATGATTAACGGCGTTACGACAGTTGTTCCAGCTGGCTCTCAGCATGGAGCTGGAAACCGTCTTAGCCCAAATAGTGCTGTTCCAGGTGGTGGTCCGATACCCAACGTTCAAGGATCCAGTCCATACAGACCCGTCACTTCGCCTACTCTTGCGTCTCTACCAAAGTCCTCGTCATCAGCAGCAGCCCAAAGCAAACCTCAAGACCTACCTCCAGATTACAACTCAATTGTAGAAAAAGCTGGACTTCCCATGACTCCCAACACCAAAACTGAGATTGACATTGTCAGCGAGATGAAAGTGAAACGGCGTAATATGAAGCTGGGACTAAGGCCAAGGATAATCATTTTCTCCGACAAGAAAGATCTGATTCGGGTTAGTCTGGACACAGAAGATGAAAGCGATAGTGACCTTTGCAATTTGAGTTACAAAAAGCCGTCATCCAGATTTCTTGGATTAAAATCCGCAAGACGAAGATCCATTGCTGGTGAATCTCATACGCTATCTTCTTCCATGGAAAGTTTGTCAGATGATGGGGAAGACGGTAAAGGAGGAAAGTCGCCATCAAAGGACAACCTTGTCCTGATCGGATACGATGACATTCCAGGTATTGATGGCGCCATAAACTATGCATTCGACCCGGAGGAATTCGCAGCGATTGAAACGGCAGAGGCGGAGCTTGCAGAACAAGCCGGAAACAAAAAAGAGACAGCCGACGGAAACGGTAAAAAATCCAAGCTATTGGAAAAACGAGAGTCTTCAAAAAGCGAGTCCCAGACGGATGAAGAGCCAACTGAAAAGGCGAAATCAAGCAGGCCTAAATCAGCAAAGCTAAAACCTTCTGCAAAAGTTCGAGAGCCCTCCCCATCATCCTCCTCAGGAGCGCTTGGTTTGACTTCATCTACAACGCCTAAAAAGGTAAAAGTTGCAACGAACGAGTCCATCCCTGAGCAAGTTGATGAGGAGGCAGCAGAAGCGGAAAAGGGCGAGAGGTCACCCCGTGAAGCTTTTGGAAAGCAGGAAAAATCTAAAGAAAAGGCCTCCTCCTCATCATCATCATCAAAGGGCAGGTCAAAGTCCGCCAAGAATGGGCACAACAAAGTTGAGCCTCACTCGAAGGGCGAAGCCAGTGGAAGTGGAAAAGGGAAAGGAAAATCTAAAAAGAAAGATAAGCCTGCAGATAACAATGACGAGGACGATGACAGCTCCAGTACTCCATCCAAAGCAAGGCCCATGACCGCTCTTGATCGATGGAGTGACAAAGAGCAAGTGGAGAACATGAGTAAAATCGTGGCTTGGGATAGACCAGAAGATGACATTTAAAATAAACTCACGTAGACGTAGCTCATCTATTTGTTTCCATTGACTACTTTTTGAGTAACTTGGAATTAAACAGTTCTTTAAAATTAGAACATGGAAAAAGTGTCATGTTAAAGTCATAGAGGTATTATCATAACGGTTGTTAAACCCAAGATAAGACGCACCTTGATGATTAGGTGCATATGTACACATTCCAATGACAATGAACATTGTACCACTGTAGTTTATGTAATAAAAACGTATTCATTTTCTTCCACACAAAGAGCAGACTACAGACCAGATTGTTCTATTGAGACGCTCAATCAGGAATGCATGCATTTTAGCCTTCAGACACAATTGGATGTCAGAATCTCCAAACATTAAATCAGCCGTTCTCTCAGATCGGGGTGAAATGGAGCTGCTTAAAAGTATGGTAAAATTTAAAATAAAATCTCGTCTTGTCAGAAAACCATCATCCAGATTACTCACATTATCCAACTCACTCTTCTCTCAGCTCGTGACATGGACGTATCTCGCATCATTTCATCTCTACTGATCTCATTCAAATTTAACTGTTTTAATAGTTTTATCTCTTTTTAGTATTCAGAAGTGATTAAATAATTGTTATTCAGTGTTTTCTTAACTAAATTAATCATGACGGATCAAACCACCGACTCCCAACCGGCTGTGGCTGGTTTTGTTAGTGAATTGAAGACAGCGTTGCTGCCCGAAATTAAAAATATGATTTCTGAACAGTTACAGTTTGGAGATCCACAATTAAACTCCAATCGACCCCCCGGCATCCCAGATGGTAATTCTACGGGATTGGACAATAACTCCTCTGCAGTTAATACTGCTGACGGTTTGATTATTTAAATTAATATCATTCACTACAAACCATAAATGTTTGTACTCTGATGCGTAATTCATTGACTGTAAAGTGTCAATCATAACTAATTACTTGTTTTTCATTCTGCTTTTGACTCAGATGTAAACTCTAATGCCGAATTTGAGCTGGATCCACTTGAATGCTTATCTGAAAACACGTGGTCACCCCCGTCCGAAACAAAAGACGCTCTGGATAAGTACATGAAGCATGCACTTGACAAGAATGAACGGAAGAAGATTGTGGATCGTTTTCCTTTGCCTGATGTTCCAATAGCCAAGACCCCAACTTTGGATGCTCCATTGATGCAGGTCCTCCACCAAAAACGACTCGGGTTAAAGAACATCCCAGGTGCCTTAGCTCTGGAGGCTGTGCAAAGTCGCATGTTAGACTCCCTTGGACCAATTTCAGCAATTCATGCCGCAGCTATGAAAGCTAAACAATCAGGAGATTCGATTGCCCCCGAAGCTGTACTTGAAGCAATTAATCACTGTTTGCTCCTGCTTGGAAATGCAAATTCTCAAGCCATCTTCCAGCGACAACGGACTGTCCTCAGCAAATTGAATCCTAGTTCAATTTCTCATCTATCCAAATCTACTATTCCTCCATCCTCCTCTACGGAACTGTTTGGACCTGAAATCAGGAAATCTATCAAGGATGCTGCCGAAGTACGCAAGGATTTTGGAATCTTTTCGTCTTCTCCAGGAAGGCAGTTCAACAACAGGGGGAACAGAGGCAGCTACCATCAGTCAAGATCTTTTCGCCACGAACCTTACGATAAGCGACAACCACGAGGAGGATTCAACAGAACCCCACAATCAAATTATTCATCAAACTTCAAGGGTGAGTCCAGACATACCGATTATATTTGTGGGGGTGGAGTGTCCGAAAGAAAATTTTTTTGGAAGACGTTGACTGATGACCCATGGGTTTTAGCTTGTATTGATGGTTATAAGTTACCTATTTGCGAAACACCTCCAAGTTATCTTAATCCTGCGCCCCATATTGTTAATGATAAATCAATTGTTGATACAGAGGTGAAACCTTTACTTCAAAAAGGAGCTATCGAAGTTTGTACTACTCAGTATTTTTTAAATCAGATATTTTTAGTTCCTAAGCGTGATAATGACTCATGGCGTCCTATACTTAATCTTAAACCGTTAAATACTTATATTTCAAATTACCATTTCAAAATGGAATCTATATCTATGCTTTCCGACTTACTTCAAAGCCAAATGTGGATGTGTAAGATAGATCTAAAAGATGCTTACTTCTCTATTCCCATCCATCCTAGCCATAGAAAATATTTACAATTTCAGTGGGAAAATGTAACGTATCAATATACGTGTTTACCATTTGGCTTATGTACAGCTCCCTATGTATTTACTAAAGTAACAAAACCAATAGTAGGATTGCTACGTTATGAAGGAATAACGCTTATTATATATTTAGACGATTGTTTAATACTAGATAATAGTTTTGATAATTGTGCTAAAGCAACTAAAAGAACAATAGAGATATTTAAGAAATCTGGATTTGTAATTAATTATGATAAGTCGGTCCTTGAGCCAACTCAGTGTATTGAGTTTCTAGGAATAATTGTTGATTCATCCTCAATGACTTATGGGCTTCCGACTGGGAAATGTGAAAAAATAAGGACCTCTGCAAATTCTATTTTGCAGACATCACATCACATCACAAGAATGATCGCTGGTTTCATCGGTCAAATAACAGCAGCTCAACTCGCATTACGGCAATCAAGATTGAAAATACGCCAGCTTCAGCTCAACCTGATTCAAGCACTTCATATCAACAGCAGTTGGGATCATCACTTTCAACTAAATCAGGAAGCAAAAGCAGAATTGGCGTGGTGGGCAGATCAGATGGTTTTTCCAAGCTCTCCGATTCATGTTCAAGAACCAACTTTAGAAATTGCGTCGGATTCATCCCTGGACGGTTGGGGAGCAGTTTGTCAAGGACAAAAGACTGGAGGACTCTGGTCGGCAGAAGATCTAAGCAAAAACTCCCACATCAACCACCTGGAGCTACTGGCAGCTTTTCTAGCAATTCGGTCTTTTTGGACCAAGCCATGTACATCGGTGAAGCTCTTGATAGACAACAAATCGGCAGTGACCTACATCAACAAAATGGGAGGAACCCGATCCCAACCACTCAACTCTTTGGCCCTTCAGCTGTGGAAATGGTGTGTAACCAACAATGTTTGGATCTCTGCGGAATATATACCAGGGAAGCAGAATGTAATGGCGGATTGGGAATCACGACACCACAACGACTACAGTGCCTGGAAGTTGAATCCTGCAGTGTTCAGGATAATTCAGCAGCAGTGGAATCCGCAAATAGATCTATTTGCCGACAGGAACAATTACCAGCTTCCCAAATATTGGAGTTGGAGACCGGACCCGGACTCACAGGGTACGAATGCTTTCACCGTGATGTGGAAAGGACTGGAAGCGTACGCATTTCCTCCGTTTTGCCTGGTGTAGAGATGCATTCAGAAGTGCCAACAGGAGATGGCAGACATACTACTGATTGCACCCGTGTGGAGGAACCAATTTTGGTATCCAACCCTTCTCAACGCCTTGAAAGCCGAGCCTTGGATAATCGATCAGAGGACAGACCTGTTACTAGACCACCAGAAGAATTATCATCCCATGATACAACAGCAACGGCTACAGTTAGCAATCTGGCCTATAACAGGGAACAGAGAAAAAGCAATCCAGTTTCAGAGCAAGCTGAAAACATCCTCTCACACTCAATCCGAGCTAAATCCCGGAAGTCATACACAAGCGTGTGGAAATCATTTACTAGCTGGTGTAGTCAACAGCAGATTAATTTGCTTCAAGTTTCTGAAAACACAGTAGTTAATTACTTAGCCTCTCTGTACAATAGAGGACTTGCTTACCGGACAATCAATCTTCATCGCTCGGCTATCTCTTACTACCTGCCACCAGTTAATGCTTCCACTATTGGATCTTCATCCATTGTAAATAAGTTTATGAAGGGGGTCTTCAACCTAAAGCCACCTCAGCCTAGATATACAGCTACTTGGGACCCATGTACGTTGTTAAAATACCTTGATAGTTTGGGGGCTGACACTGGCCTTAGCCTGTCCACCCTGAGCAAGAAGCTAGTTTGTTTGTTAGCTTTGACCAAAGCATCCCGATCTTCTGACATCTGTGCTCTAGACCTTGCCGGCTTACAACTAAATCAGGATGGAGTTATCTTCAAGCATGTCCATCTACGCAAAACATCCAGGCCCGGAAATTTACCAGACTCCTACTATCCAGTGTACAAAGACAATGACCGCCTGTGTGTAGTTACAACGTTAAAAAACTACATCCAACGAACTGAAGCCATTCGTACTTCTTCCAGATTAATATTAACAACAACAAAACCATTTAAAAATGCCTCCTCACGTACAATTGCAAGATGGGTATTGGACTTTATGGAGAAGTCTGGAATAGATACATCTGTTTTTAAAGCTCATTCTATCAGGGGAGCCTGTGCTTCTTCCGCATATCAGCGCGGTGCGTCCTTATTGGATGTACAGAAGTCTGCAGATTGGAGTGGTTCCAACACTTTCTTACGGTTTTACTATCGTCAAGCTAATAATTCTACCTTTGGGTCATCAGTAATGTCATCTTATACTAATGTATGTTGTATCGCTGTATGAAGTTAACTACAAACCTCGGCTAATTTAATGTTTGGAGATTCTGACATCCAATTGGAGATTTATCGAGGACCCGAAGGGTCCGATGATAAATCGAGATTGGATTAAGAATCGAAGAACATTAAATGAGCCCACCAACAACCCACCCATAATACTGTTCTTCGATTCTTATCTTTTGTTTTTTCTTTGTCTTACCAACAGGTGCAAGAAAGTTCAACGGTCCATCGGGAAACA
>JAQGAI010002795.1:0-11699 GCA_034696905.1 Lepidocyrtus violaceus
ATCTAATATAGGTATAATGACAACAACGGACTCCAGCATAGAACCAGCATTGAGGTAAAATGATATGCAACAAGCACCGCACAACAAGGTAAGCATCTATTAACGGCCGAAAGATAACAGAAAATTTGTAGTTTCGTTGGATCGGTGGTATCTCCTTACAGACAATTTTCTACATCATCATCATCAATATCATCAAACATGTCATTTCACTATAAGTTTGCTTATGCAGTAGTAGTCTGTCAAACTTCATTATAAAAGGTATTACGGATGGATAGGGATGATATCTAAAACGGAAAAATTCTATGCTAATCACTCCATTTACATTAGAGCGATATCTTTCTCCTCCTCCTCCTACTTCATCTTTTTCTCGCCATGTTTGTCACTAATACTCTTTAAATAAGTAATTTTATCAGATTAAAGCTTTTCATGCAAAACTTTCAGTCAATTCTCTCCAGCTTTTTCCTATGCCTATGCATACGTCCCCCTCCCATCTCATATCGTCATTCCTGTCGAACTTGACTCCCTCCTCTATTCTCCTCTTGTCTTTCAAGTTGAGGGCTGGCAGTTTTAATCCCCCGCGATATTAGCATATGTGTGGATTTAGTATGGGGGATACTCTCAGTTAAATTCGATTTAATCTGACTTTACGTTTTTTAATAGACAGTTCAGTAGTACATTTACAGCATAATAAGTCAAGTCCTGCATAGTCATAGTCATTTGAGTCATCATCATACGTATGTATGAAAAAGACTCACTTTTTTAATCTTTCCTTTCTTTTTTGGGCTGATGAGCTCCACTCATTTCCAGTGAAGAGGTGGATAGCAGAAAGTAAAGAGAGGAGAAGAATTTTACCCAGATAGATCTGATTTACGGATATTTTTTTTAAATGGGAAGGTGGCCAGCTTTTTGCAGATGTACCTCTTCACATTGAACAGTTTTAATTAATTTAGTGCAGGGAAAATTAATTAGTAATTTTTTAATTATATTTCATTACCTGTATAATGTTTTAACACTTTGACCTCCTCGTGAATGAGTAATTTTTATCTAGTGAAAAGATCCTTAAAAACTATAATTGGATTAATTAATTGATCTGCTAATTTAAAAAAATGAATTTTAATCATTTGACGAAGAAGGCATTAGCCTTGGTAGGAGTATTACCATTGACGTTGTTACTACAACTCATTAGCTTTGTAACGGTCTCGTCAGTGTCTGTGGAAGCCAGGACGAGATATGTTCGGGAGAGTGAAAATCTCACACTTTCTCCAGACAATGAGTCTGCTGCTGCTGGTGCGGCTAATAGAACAGCTTTCTATTCAAATGTGAATGGGGCGTTGGATCGTTTGATTGAAATGTTGTATGGTGATATCCAGCCCAGGAATGAGCTCTTCTTCTGGGAGCCCCCACATTCTAGTCATATAGGGCATGATAATGCCATTCATTACCACAACGAATGGGTTATTCATGTCTATGGAGGGGAGGAGGAAGCTAATCGGATTGCTGGTGAAGCCGGATACGAGAACCTGGGACAGGTATGGATATCGCGCCCCTTTTTTTTATCCTTTCTCTCTAAGTCACTTTAATGAAAATACTGACATTATGGTAAAAGTTTAGTGATACTGCAGCCAGATAATGGTAATTGATTGAGTTAGTTGGATGTTGGATTACTAACTTAATGGGGCTGGGATTGCATGCATTGTTGACGTAATTGAGAAAATTTGTTCGGAGACAGTATGAAAAATGTGTGGAATGGAATGAAGAGGGAGAAAGTAAAATGGCTGGATGCAGAAAACTTTTTATGATCATGTTTCCCTTCCCATCTACATACTTTTTGGTTATGATTTCAGCTGGGAAAGTGTCAATATAATGGGGTCACACAATTTCGAACACATTCCAGGTCATTTTACTATTATGTAGGTCTGTGGAGTTTACTTTCATTGCTGATTGCAAGTTTCCATCGTCAGTCAGTAGCGAGCGAAAGGTGAAAAGTGATGTGTAATGGTATTTATAGGTATCTTTTAATTAGGTGAAAGGGTTCCCTGATGTGTACCTTCTGCGAAAACCTGATCATCCGAACGGTCATAAACGGAGCGCTCGAGAGTTAACCAGCCATCTTATGTCTTATCGGAAGGTATGATGATACGTGTCTCAGCAACTTGATGATTTCACATTTCCCCATGCTGCTATTCCTGATTTCCTGGCTTGTCATATGCATGCCAGAGGTAGATGGTAGGATGAAGTCATCAAACACTTTAATTTTCTCTTTCCCAGGTAAATTGGGCCGATCAACAATTTTCTAAATCTCGGGTAAAACGTGATCTGGACATTATGAATCTCATAAAAAACTTCGATATCGGGAGCTGGTTCAATACGGATGACCTCTTTAAGGGGAACCACCATTTCAACCCTTTTGCGAACAGTTTTACGGACCCTTTATGGGAGAAACAGTGGTACATGGTGAGTTCCGCAATTTGTTTAATGTCAAAAAGCCAAAGGTAATAGTAATAGTAATGAATATATGTAAAAGGGAAGCAAGCAATTGGGAAAGGAAGGTTCGTTGCATTGCATTCGCCGAAGATTAACACATTTTCAGGATTTTAATTCAAATCACATTCAAATCCCCTTTCCAGCAAGATACGAGGACCAAAAAGTCCTTGCCTCGACTTGATCTTAACGTGATCCCCGTTTTTGAGATGGGCTACACGGGGAGGGGAGTTAACGTAGTCATTTTGGATGATGGACTGGAGCATACTCACAGTGACCTGATCAAAAATTATGTAAGTCAGTCATCATCATCCTATCCTAACATACTGATCTGATCAGGATATCTATCCATTGGCCTTATAAATTTAAGTAGGTATAACTACATATATGTAAGTTAATTGTGTTATGTTATACACATCCGGTTTCTTAATAACCAGGTTCCTAGCATCAGTGGTGATTTGAATGACAATGATGGGGATCCTATGCCACGGTATGGTGCGAAACCGGATAATGCTCATGGGACGCGCTGTGCTGGAGAAGTGGCCATGCAAGCAAATAATTCCAAGTGCGGGGTTGGTGTGGCATATAATGCGGGCATTGGAGGTATGGGACAAACTATATAATATCCAACCACATACGTACTACGAGTGAGGAGATTTGCGAATAGATGCGTGCCTACTCATTTGTTTGTACGCCCACAGTGCAGTGATCTGTTTTACTAGTCTGCAAGCCAGCTTTTGTGGAGCAAAATTCAAGAAATGTTTGCCTCCATACAAAAATTAATAGTTTGTTGAAATTAATTTCTAGGAGTCAGAATGCTTGACGGCCCAGTCAGTGACCGTGTGGAAGGTGAAGCTCTATCGTTTGCATTGAAGAAGGTGGACATATTTTCTGCGTCATGGGGCCCCAACGACGATGGTGAAACGGTGGAAGGACCGGGGCGACTTGCACAACGGGCGTTTCTCAAAGGCGTTACTCAGGTATATATCAAGAAATTGGAGTTTCAGTATCATTTATTATTTAAATATAGACAGTCTGTTTTTATTCAATTAGCTTTTAATGTGTACATTTAAAAAAATATTTATAAATTGACAAGAAATCATGTTTTTGAATTGTGAAGTGGTATTTAAAAAAATGTTTAATTAGGGACGGAATGGACTTGGGATAATTTATGTGTGGGCATCGGGCAATGGAGGATCGAAAGGTGATAGCTGTAGCTGCGATGGGTACGCATCCAACGTTTTCACCTTGTCGATCGGAAGTGCTTCCGAGTCCGGAAGTTTCCCTTGGTACGGAGAAAAGTGTGCTTCAACTCTGGCTGTTACATATTCTAGTGGGGCATACACAGACCAAAAAATTGTAAGACCAATATATATCAGGAAATGTATACGTAACAATGGCTAGTAAAATATTGAAGCATGAGAGGAAGTTAAATAATATTTCATTCATACCATTTTAATTCCGCTTTGAAGGCGACCACGGATTTGGGTGACCAATGCACAACAAGTCACACTGGGACATCTGCTTCCGCTCCGTTGGCTGCTGGAATCATTGCACTCGTTCTAGAAGCAAAGTAAACTAAACGAAGAGTGTAGTAGTATTTCACAGCTTTTCAATTTTTAACGGAAAAAATAATTTAAATGAATAAGCATGTATAAAAATAAAACTAATTTTGCCATACTCATATTACGAATATTTTTTGAAGTCCGCAGTTAACCTGGCGTGATGTGCAGCATCTCACCGTCTGGACTTCCCAGCCAGGTCCCCTGATGGATAATCCAGGATGGAGAATAAATGCCGCTGGACTCCATTACAATTCGAGGTTTGGGTTTGGTCTTATGAATGCACATGGCATGGTCAGAACTGCCCTGAACTGGACAAACGTGCCAGCCCAGAGAGTGTGTCGGGTTAAACCTGTTCCAATGTAAGCACTCTAACACTGCCGTTTTTTGTTTGCGTTTGCCGTACTAAATGTCAGTTTAACTTAAAGATAGGTATCCCAATTAACTTACCTAGTGCCTAAAAGCTAAGCTAAGTATAGTTGCTGAAAATGTACATTATGTATATGGCTAGTTAAGGTGATACAAACAATATTACTTGCTTTTTTAAGGATTAACAAACAAATCAAAGCTTAAAATCAATAAGTTAATTTTAAAGTTACTACTACAGTTTTATAATAATAACACATGCTCAAAAACTATTTTACTCAATTTACTAAAATACAAACAACATAAAAATGATTTACCATTTTCAGTAACTTACTTAGTTTGCTTCTTCTTATGCTATGCTTACACCAACTTATGATTTATGTGTATTATGTACTCCTAAATCCATATCAGGGAGTGGAGGCAGATCGACCCGTTGAAGCCTAACCTTGTTGAGTTCCTGAGCGATGCCTGTCGAGGTACTGATAGCGAGATAAACTATTTGGAACACATACAAGTCACCACCACGATCCAATTCTCTCAACGTGGCGCCCTCCAAATTGACTTAATTTCTCCCGCAGGTAAATTACTGGAAACTCTATTATCTATTAGTATACTGGACTTAAGTAGAATTTTAAATTCTTATCATTAAATTTAACTAGGAACCAAAACCCGACTGTTGTTCCCTCGTAAAAATGATATCTCTTCGACTGGTTTTGAAAACTGGCCATTTATCTCGGCACACACTTGGGGAGAGAATCCAACCGGAAGGTGGCAACTTTATCTAACTGATTCGGTAAGTTCTTAACTAACTATGTTAACTACACCTTAAAATTTAATTTGGAACAAACTAACGATAAAACTTAAATATTTTTTAGACTTTGAATTCTGAAAACAAGGGAATCCTTCAAGATATCGAGCTAGTTCTGTATGGTACCAAAGAGATCCCTCAATATGCCCTAGGTGGACCTAGAGTTTATCCTCAGGAATACAAAAAGAAGAGTATTTTAACCCCTACAGAATCCGAAACTAATGATCCAAGTCTTCGTCTCAGATCTCTTGTCGATAACGTACAAAATTGGATTTAAAAAAATATTTACCTTATTATGTGAATCTTATCTATTCTAAACCTGTACATTGTACACAAAGAAAAACGAAATTAATAACTGTAAACCGAATTATAAAAACGAACTATTGTAACTTGAAATTATTTTATAAATATACAATGTGCAGTTCAGCTAGTAAACTATTTCTAAATTAGTTTTCTTCCCGTAAAAGTATGCGTTCCATTACTAAAGAAAACTTATTATGTTGCTTTACCTCTCAATAATACAATCTACCTATTCTATTTAAATTATACTAAAAAACCTTAGCATGGAAAGAGATCTCACTAGAATTATAAGTACCTAAATAAATAAAGTCATTAACGTTTACACAATCGAAAAATCGAAAACATCAACTAACGCATCTATCCCTCGGTATGATCCCATGAATTACATAACAGTACAGTTTAAATAACTTAAGCACTTTTAACATCCTTTGTCTCATAGTTTAGTTTTTTAAATCTTGACTACTGAGATAATCAACGATTATTTCCATTTTTATTGGTTGTTGGCATTGTACACAATTCAACCAGTGCACTGAATCATGTCCCACTTACATATTAATTTTACATCTACGATACACAGTTCTATATAGGACCTTTTTCATTGATATTAATTCATATAATAATAGTTATTAATTATAGTGTATGTAAGCATGCTTGTTCTCTAAAATTGTTTTCTTTAGGATTGATGACTCCCTCATTTTTACGTTTCATTACTCTCTATAGTCAAGTAAATATATTGTAATATGTACAGTTCATTATAATGTGAATAACAATTGTTAAACAGTAAATATTATTAATATAGTAAATAATGGTTTTATACCAACTACTACAAGTCCAGATTTAGATATATACTATATACCATAATATAATAGATAAACATTAACATTAATTAACATAATAATTATGTAATTAATAATAATAAAAGCTTACTCTAACAGATTAGACACGAGCGAGGAGTCGTGTAGCATGACATTTTTAAAAGAGATGTTCTCCTATATACCTTCTTACTACAATACATACGTAAGTCGAAACTAGTAATCGGAAGTAGGATAATTTACAATAGCTTGGCTTCGCCGGTTTTCTTTCCTTCATCTAAAATATGTGTTGTATGTGCATTAACGAAATTCATACTGTTAACCTTGAGATGTTTTTAGCTTAAAAAATTTCATTAGAACAGTACGTAATTCTACTTGAATCGGAATAGGGAATCATAGTCCCCTCACAGGCTTTGACGGTAATTTTCTTACTAAAAACGATTTGAATTTTTGGGTGTATATTTAACATACTCAGAATGAATTGTATTTTAATATTACTCCAACATTCTCGTTTGCCAGGTCAGTATCGTCGTCACCCTTCCGGAGTGGGAGAGGAAGACGAACTCTACCGAAGTTTAAAGAATGTTCGTAATTTTTGATAATTCCTTTTTATAATCCGCATAGCGCGAAAGTGTAATGATAATGTGTAGAAAAGTCCCTACTACTGACAGTAAATATTTACGTTACATACCAATTAATGAGAGTTTGAACCTAGACTGAACTTATTTTTAAATTCATTTTTTTTCCATACCACTAACGTTTGGTTTTTAAGTCTTTGAGAGAGAAAAAATGATCTACAACAATCATATTATAATTACTAATTACGGGGGTTAAAGTTAAAGATCACGTTGTTCATGTCCATATTGTTTAATTAACAGTTCTAAAACGATATCTTCATATTACGTTCCGGTAATTAAGCACAATATAATTAATAATAACTCTACGATAATTAATTACTGCGGTCGCTGGATTAGTTTTTTTTATATCATGTAATTAATTAGTTTTACTCAGAGAACACTCAATTTAAATTGTTAAACTTGAAAAAACAAAAACTCGTGATTCTACGTGACTTGACTATTGGATTCCGAACATACTTTTTAGCAGTCAAATAAATAATATTCACGATTAATTAATAGCAATAGTGAGTAATAAATTACTACTAGATTATCTCTGGATTTTCTTTTAAAAGACTTGCCATTATAAAAAAACAAATAAAAAGGTTAGCACGAACACTGATATTTTATCATTTGTAAAAGGGGACGATAGTAATAATAATTATAATGTATGCATATTATTGATTGTTCTTCTCGTTTCTACTAAAAAGTGAAAATCCACTAAATAATTTTCCTATCACAATACCAATTCGTAAGTATAATAATATCAATCATATTCTAATTTCTCTTAATATGTGTAGTAGTAATCAAAACAATTTTTTAAAAGGTATAATCATAACTGTACTAGTAATTAATGTATGATGACTATTAAATGCATGAGAAAACGAGTGTTCTAACAAAAAAAAATTAACTACCAACCTTGTTAAAATTTAACTATGTATTATAATCCCAAGAACGCTCAATGAATGAACCCGTTATGGTACTGTCCGACCGAAAATCCTACTATTAGTGTAGTGTATATTATGATTATTATTGTTACTGTTTTTAAAATTTATATATGGCTTGGCTTGAGAGTATCGAGACTTGAACTTGACAATACAATGTAATGTGTATCATGTAAGTAAGAGATAGATAAAATGTATCGTTCATATTCTACCTAGCTAAAAGGTTCCAGTTTTAAAAAATAATTAAAGGTTTACAACAATTAAGAAGTAAACGCACAGTTAAAGTCCCGCGGCAGGCTATCATGATTCCATAATACCGATTCTAATAATTTTTGACTGTTTGGTTTTCTTTGCAGTTTTGCAAGTTAGGAAAGCTAACTGCCAGTACTGAGTTATACATATTCGCCCTACATTAGTTTTCATAAAAAGTCCATGTAATTATAAATTATCCTAGTCCATTGATCGCCATTAAACTTACTTCTACAAAGACAAACATCATAAACTCAATATACAATTGGCATACATTCTGCTGGTTGTTTTCTGGTTAAAGAATTGCAGTAAGTGATGTACCCTACTACCATTATTACGATACAAACTAGTTATAATAAATGTTAACCCAACCTATTTCCCTATAGAGTAAAAATGAAATAACTTCTTTTCGTTTAAATAAACGGTTCTTACTATTCCTCTCGGACATTGGAGTACCATGTCCGAACTACATATTTTTTTAACCCAATTCTAATTTAGACAGTCAATATTTACCTTTCAGTACAATCACCACTGCTTAAAAATTGAGAGGAACTAACCACGAAGAACAACAGTGTAATATAAAACAATTATGTTCACAAAACAAGCAAACAAAACAATGGAAAATCAATATTATTGTAGTAGTATATACGACCTCGTTAAAACTGTGTCAGCTCTACTATTAACTTGTATATTATATTTTATAAAGTTAGACAGTTAATACGGATTTTTTAAACTTGAATCATTTTTGAATGATAATCATTATTAAGATTAACTACAAGTTACTTGTTTACTACTACAATCATGTTAACTACTTCTTCAGTAAGATATGTACATATGTACAAAATAGCTCATACAGATCAAACACCTCGGACTTACTTTTATGACGCTTCAGCATTATACTAGTGCACAATTTTAACTTTAAGGTATTTTTAGAAGTTAAATGCTACTCAGGTTCATGGGCTTTTCCGATTTTGTTAGAACAATGTAGGTATATAATTATTTAAAAATTACTAACGATGTCCAGTGACAATACAGTAGGTTTGTAAGATGATGACATTTTATATTTATCTGAGCATTCTCATTATCTTGATTAAAATAAAGATTCTCCCAATGATACTTTTCCTACGTTAACTTAATTTCTTTAGCCTTGATTAAAAATGTAAACCTAATTTTGAGGAATTAAATATTTCTACCAGTACATTCTCTGTATTTTTAGTCTTCCTTTATAACCGACGTAATACCGGTTTCATTTAATGAATAACATACTTAAATAGTTTGTGGTCTACTAATTAGTAAAGTCAATGGAAATTGGAAACAAAAAAATATAAAAAATTGTTCTTTTCAGTTACTAAATATCCGAGGAATAACTCTTGCAGCAGGACAAGACGTATCGTTAAAATGATTATAATAGTAGATCTAGTGACAATAATAATTACCAATATTTTAGAGCTCCGTAAATTGACAAATTTTCTACCCTTAAATTCTTGTGTACTTTATTTACCCCTTCAATAATATTGATTTTCATCAATGGACTAATTACAACAGAGAAATATTTACCCCGAAAACGTCGCTTCATTTCCTGACGTGTATGATAAATAATATTTTGTTACATTAGTTATGTAATGATAAAGATTAGTATTTTAGCTCAGTACCGTTGGTCTTGTATGATTTTCTTTCCTTGTCACGTAGGGTCTCTTAAAATGAGTTTCTCACGGTAAAAATCTAAGCAGTAATAATACAGGCACGTCCATGATTACATTTACGAAAGAATGGACTACCTTATAATAATTTAAAAGTTGAATTCATAATTACAGGAGAAATAAGACATCTGTACGGCGTTTTTATCAAATGCAAACAGTGAAACAGGTTATGTCGCTTGGTAGGTGAATTTAAGTCCATGAGCTCCCGGATGCAACGCGGATCTGATTGGAACAATGGATGTGTGCAGGTATTTTTTTCTTTTCTATATAATGTCCTCTGATTGTGTTTGATCTATGATGTTGGATTCGCTGGATGTTCCACGGGATTAGTTGAGATGGATGATAACTCCCCGCGGTGACGATGTGGCTTGGGGTCGTTAGGTTCTTACTGTAAAATTATAATGAATTACGATTTACATTCTTCGATAAGGATGGTAGCCAGATGCCTGACCCGGTTGAGAATAACTCCCACCTCTCTGAGGTCCAGGACCTCCATAACTTCCAGCAGCAGATGCATCAGCAGTACCATAACCAGAGGCCGCCCCAGTACCTAAACAATGAAATAACAGAAATCAAACAAAATCGAAAAAAAAGAAAATAAAACCACTGTTGACTGGGAACACGAAAACAGCCACTGGCAACGTTAAGCGATCAAGCAAGTGTTGGCAGATGACTTGCAACGACACTATGTACACTTGTACAAAGCAAACACAAAACAACTTGCTACGATGGAGCCTTTGAAGGCGCCCGGGCCTGAGAGGTGGATGTTGAGTAAAAATAAAACGCGATGAAGCAAAATAAAGTAAAAAAAGCTTACCGTATGCTCGAGAAGGTCCATAAGCCCCAGCAGCCGTATCCTGTGGTGGCTGTGTATGAGTGTAGCCAGCAGAAGAGCCATACTGGGGTTGTGGAGTCGAGTATGGATAGCTTGAAGTTGGCTTCTGTGGCGCGGGTGCAGCTGGAGTTCCTGGGGCTGCTGTTGGAGTGGTTCCTTGTCTGCCATACATATCAGCTCCTTGAGGAGTGGCGCCACCACTTTGGCCATTTTGGCCCATTGTATAGTTCCAGTTTGCTCCGTAGCTATTCTGAGGAGTGGTACCTAGAATGTTCATAAGCTTAGTTATTGTTCGAATCGAAATGATTATTTAATGCCTCATTTTCCCCTAACATGAAATATATACTTGCGAGCTGTGTCTAGATACTTGCCGATTTATAAAAACTACGAAATGCTAAAATGTTTTAGCTAAGCCAATTGACAGCACAATGTAAAGATCCCTCAACTTGCTACCTGCCTGCCATTCCCATTTAACTCAACGTGTTTTTGCCGATTCCTTAAAGCGAGATCAAATAAAAATGAAGAAACACCGTTAAGTTTAAACTAAAAACGTCCCAAAAGCCGGGAAAGCGATTTAATCCTTTCATAAAAATGCACACATAAAACAGATAAAGAACAGAAATTTTAGGAATCCTTAAAATAATCCCAAAACGTTTTTCAAATACAGTTAGCGAGAGGGATCTTCTATGTCCTGTCTTACGTAAAGTCCTACTGTATAAAAAGCTTATCTGATGACTACTAATTCCTTTTAATCTTTCTGCTCTCTATAGATTTATCTTTTCATCATTTATGGCATATAACTTTTATCTTTACTTTGTAAAGGATGTTAACTTAAGATACATTTTACAGAGATGTTACAATATATAACTTTGTTTTTGCTTTAAATGTCGCTGACGAAGTTGAATGTTGCTGAAAGTTAACTTAACCTGAATTGCGGCTGCATTACTGAAAATACCTACTAGACGAACTGTACATGGTATTATTGACCCGCTCACCATAGCCATAGCTTTGTTGTGGAGTAGCTCAGA
>JAQGAI010002796.1:0-11695 GCA_034696905.1 Lepidocyrtus violaceus
TCCGAGAAACGTCTCAACAATAGTGGGACAACATGCATTCCTCCTTTGTCGTGTTTACAGGATGAAGGACAAAGCTGTAAGTTCCTTTTAAAAAGCATTCTGATCATAGTCAAGCAATTGTAGATTTTTTTAATGAGATTTGATCACGCTAAGTTACTAAAACTCTTATGTATGGAAAACTATGAAGACATTGCTATCTGGCGAGGACGCACAATTGTCATAAATTATCATGACCACTTTCTTTGATAAATTCTCCTTTCGCCATTATCAATAAGAAGAATGATCACACCTTTCTTCTCATATGCATAAATCCAATTAAAAAGTGAATGGAAAACCTAGAGAAAACATTATTAATATTAAATTCCCTTTTCTTAATTGAATCTGTAGACAGGCTGATGATGAGATTAGTTTAATTTTAATATTTTTTATTGTCTGATTGATGATAAAATACCTCAACTTTGACTTGAGGAAGGTTCATATTATTCCGGCTTCACAAGATTCTACAACATTTCACTAAAGAACCAAAAGTTTCTGATGATGATGTGTTAGAAAAGAAGGGAGAAAATCTAAAATCAGAAGAGAAGAGTCTGGAAACCGGTGGGATTACTGCACATTATACGAAAAACGTACTTCTGTAAGGATTTATAGGTATCTGCCCGCCCATTTTTCCACATATCTTTCTTTACACTTCATCTTACAAAAGAAAGAGAGGAAAACGGAAGAGTAGGAGTGGGTCGGAGCTGATGAAATTATTCTGCTGTTTTTTTATGAAAAAGTTTTCACATAGAGGAAGACGATGATGAGATGAGCTTTTGAAAGAGAAGTTCACTTTTCCTCATCAACTCAACTGTCGTCGTCGTTGTGTGGATTTGTGGTATTACCATTCTCATTATCACAAATGAAAATGGGCTCCCAGTTTTTTTCCCTTTTACTTTCCCTTCGGAGAATGGGATGATGTTGGAAAACAATATATATGAGTTGGTTTTTCCTTATTTTTTCCATCCTCGTTTCACCCGTTGAGTGACTGAAATTATCATAAAAAGTCAGAAAGTGAGTGACTGACGAGATAGAAAAAGAAGTATTAAGAAAACTTTAATTTCTGTATTAATAAAGAAATCCTTTTCAGTTAGGCTGTACCCTACCTAGGTATGTATGTGAAGGGAGAAGAAGAGGGCCAACATGTCATTATGATTACTTTTTGCAACATGCTAAACTTTATTGCAAACGTCAGTCAAGTCAGTTTGCTCTAATCACTATTCTCACCATTTTTCTTCTCATTTTGAAATTCCTTCTCTTGTCAACTCCATAAAACAAGCTTTCTTACTTAACAGTCACCAGCTTAGTTAAAAGAGGAGAGGCTTTCATCATAATAATCAGCCAACCTGCTTTCCCGATTTCTCTGGATGGTTCTACACTCGGGCAGATTGTTTTAAGAAGAAAATACGTTTTTTAAACACGACTTCTCATCAGGTTCATGCGATTTTTCTCATTAAAAAATCCTGAAACGTAGTCTTTATAAAAACAAACTGAAGAATATGAAACAAATTTTCCCTTTCACCTTTGCTTCTACGCACACAAAGGAAAGGAGAAGGAAGGGGCTAATATCATTATTAATTTAATGGAATTAAAGAGGACACATTCGCTTATGTATACAAAGTACAAGTACCTATTTGGCGAACTATGGGTAAAAACTTTTCCACTCGAGCGAAATGCTCCAATTGTTACGTAACGTGTAGAAAGGCTTCGCTACAATAAATATTGCAATTTGGTCCATTTCCCCCCGTAATTTCATACATAATACAGGACTACTTATGCATTATCTTTTTTATTCCTGTTCCATTTTGTACATAACGCAACAATGTATCTTATTTTTTGCAACTCTGAGCATAATTTTTTTCCAACATGGAATGGGCAGTAAAAATGGGTATCGCTTTCCCTTGCCCCATTCCATTGTTCATATATCGAACAATAGGTCTGCCATTTAAGTGTCATTGGTGGCCATTTGGACGCAGTCCAGCGATTCCCATCGCAATTTTATGAATACCTGAAGTACATGTGTAGCAACAAACGATGCATCCTTCGCCATTGTACTTTTTCTATTCTACCATGCAGTGCCATTTTCTAGGAAAGGAAAGGCTTGTCGTTTCCTCCTTCCTTACTTAGGGAAAGTTTTTTTTATAAATGAGGAGAATGGAAAAGGCATTGGACCCAGTGGGAGATTCCTTCGTCCATGTTTCATTGTCAAAAACTCCCAAATGAGTTGCGAATTTTTTCAGAGATATAAAACTTCCATATAATATGGTCGTTTTTTCCCTGCCATACATATATATGGAATGGATTGCATACATTGTATATTCCACCGTATCATGAGCATCACCATCATCATCTAACATTTTTATTCCGGTTTTTATGTATCTATAAAAGTTGTAAGTTTGTGTGGAGGGTAGAGGCACACACCGCATGGTTTTAAGCCCCCGTACCCGTTATTTGGGGCAATTTTCCGTGTTTTTTTAGAAAGGGAAATATGGATAGGTTAGACTTATTACATTCCAGGGGCATTGCCATGTCTCCTTTTTGTAGTGTCTTCCTCATGAGGAGTCTGTAAGCATGAGAAGGTATTATTACGGTAAATAGCCTCATATATTTATGTCTTTGGAGCAGAAAATGGAGGCATCCTGACTGCTCTCCTCGAGGAGCAAAAGAAAAAAAAACGCTGACCATAACTCTGTAAAACTAAAAACTGGACAATAGAAAGTGTGTTCTAGGTTGGTCGATTTTTTCGTGAATCCGTTCATCATTTTTTTTGCTAGTAAGGGGAAAGGGAAGTGAAAAGTGAAGTATGTAAGATTATGTAGTTGATGACCTTTTCCTCTTTCTCTTGGAACGAAAAGAATGAAAGGCTTGCGTTCGCAAAGTCAGGCTAGCCCTATGTTCCATAAAGGGAGTGGGCAAGGTTGAGCTTGGTTTACCAAACCGAAAAACCGCCAGGAGGAGGAGGACGGGGCTTCAGCCAACTTTCATTTTTCCCTGTTATGATAAGTATCTGACATTTATATGGGCAACTCTTGTCCGATTTGTGTCACTTTCCCAATATATGAGGTGACTCTTTTTATTATTTTTTGATGAGACATTCAAAAGCACAAAAATAGGGTGGCATAGTCTTTTTCAATGCCAGTTTTTGTTTTATTTTGCTGACTGGAACTGGAACGAATAAACTCGAACTTGATAATGTGTTTGCGCATTTTCTCTTGTGCTTTCCACGTCACAAGTTGTGGGATTTCCGTTGTTATTCTTCCCTTGCAAAAGAATCAACTTGGAAATACTACATGCGTGTTTTAAGTACGCATTTCTATGTTGTGGGAATCATTGTTTGATCTTTCCCCGACATAGTCGATAAGAAAGCCGCGGGAATGTGTTGTTGTAAGTACTTATATATCATTTGCTATCGACTTGATTGTTCGTAATCAAAACAATGCCTTCAAATACATATTGCTCTGCTCTTTCTACTTATTTCAAACTTCACGTTTCATTAATCACCTCAAGCAATCCTTGTGCTTCTGTTATTTATATAACTTTATGACCCAGTTTTCACGATAATAAATAAGGGAAAGCGAAGAGAAATCGCCCAAATGTTCTCCTCACAGTAGTAAATAGCTTTGGCTTATTTGGTTTTCATGTTTTGACTTGAAAGAAGATAAATATTGACTTGCTTCTGTGAGCAGAATATTCCATGAAAAATCTTGGTGCTTGTGCACATTAGAAAATGCACTCAAAAGTAAAAGTAAAACTACACTGTGGAGAAAGTCATGTTAAATATAAAACTTTAAAGAAACCCTATTGGGTTCTTTTACGTTCGTCTTAACAGTTGTACGCATACTAAGAGACAATTCAAGGATGCAACTCATCCGCAATCGACACACCCTAATTTTTTCCTTTATTATTCCTTCCAGAGGAAAACTTTTTCGTAGTATGGAAGAAAAATACTATTTATCTCGGTTTTTTCTGTATAGTGTACATACATAATATAATACAGAAGTCTTAATTACTTCTTTATTTTCAGAGAACCTAAATATTATTCATAAATATTGTGAAACTTTTTTTTACAACTGGAATTTTACAAGAGATATGCAAGTTTTTTTCGTTCTTTCAAACATTACTTCTGCCCGTAGGAAAGTTTTTGCTTTCTTGGATTTAATTTAATTTAATTCCAGCTGTAACTGAAAATTCGTCTCTTTCTAGTACAAATACTTTCGTACAGTGGATGCAACTGGAAGGAGATGTATTGAGGTTTTCCAACTTTCAGAAGAGCAATGTTCAGAAGAAAAAAATGACAAAAAGTTAAAATGAAAAAAAAATCATGAAGATCTAGAGATGCGGATCCTATTCAGGGGAAGTATTTTTTTCTCTTCCGAATTTTGTATTGTACGTAAAAAGTGAGAGCTGCAGTGTACAGACGGAAAAAAGTTTTCATTCAGTGTGCATGAATGACTTTTTTTAGCCGGAAAGAAAAACCCAAAGATGTATCTGTGTGTGTTTTGTTTGTCGAAGAAAGTCATTAAAGATCCCGCAATGCACACTAACACGTGTGCAAAGGATAGATATTTTTACACCATTAGGATCAACAGAGAGGATCATTATCGCTGAAGGAAATAGCGTTGAAACTTGATGAAACGTTTCCCATCATCCCTACCTATACCTTCAGCATTTTAACGTCTCATGTGTTGTCCTCCCTCAACAAATAACCATCAGCATGAACATTGCACTGCCGTGAACAACCAAAAACTGTCATCATCCCAGACACAACTACCACCTTAACGACGAAATCTTTCAAAGGCCCTCTTTCTCTTTTGCTAAATGAGCTCGTTTTTGTTTGAGGTGTAATCAATTACAAGCTGTAATGGTGGTGTTGTATGGGAGTGTTTGTGAAATCTAAGAAAAGTTTAAGAACAAAAAACAGCTCAGAGGAAGAAGGAAACCTTCTTTTGAGTTTCCTTCCAATTGTCCCTGACGAGTATCTTGTTTTTCTAGAAAACCGCACATGCATCGCTACTCGTACTGTTGATGCGTATCTCATTCTGTATTTCAGCAGCATTGGATTTAAAACGTATTTAAAAGCTGCATTGTTTCCTTTCTAGTTGGAATGTAAAAGGAACCGACCACCCAGCTATTAAAATGTATGCAACATTTTGCTTTATCTCTCAAACAAATCAGAGCAGCATACCATATCGTTTGAATGCAGTGCACAATTTACCCCGTAATTTTCATTTATGTTTATGTCTCTACTTTATTTTTAATCAGTTGAATATGAATGTACGGCCTACTTTCCCTTTTATCTGATTCTCAGCTCCTAGAAAAAAAATCATAGATAAGGGAGATAAAAACCGGGAAAAACAAAATTTCCTTTGGGACGACACGATTTTCTTACGCATTTGACAAAGGAAGTTACACAATATTCTGAATATTATGCATACTTACTTGAGTGTTAGGTTGTGGGATGCTCCCATACCCTAACCAATTGTCGATTTTTCTTTTTCTACTTGCATAAAAATATTTTATACTAATATGTTTAACAGTGTCCAAACAATATCATATATATTTACATTTATTGCATAGTAAAAGGAACTTCCTTGAAACAACAGGAAATATCCTCTGATAGGATGGAAATGCTCATCTTGAATTTCTCCCGGAAGATGAGGATATCCTTGACTCCTTTTCAAGCTTGATTTTAATATCCCTTCGGAGAGCCATAATCACTCAATTGAATGTTCTACGAAGTGGGCGGGAAAACAAAAACAAGCTCAATCCCACGTTTTGGGTGGATCACCCTATGCGCTCCTCTTTCAGAGATATGATAAACCCTATAAAATTGAATATTTAGAGAACGCCTGATTTAATAAGAGGATACCCCAGTAGGTCACCAAATGCAGCCTAATGTCATAACCAAATAGGCCTGAAATTGAAATATATTTTCCTTTCCTAAACACACCTACGCTATGCTACACTGTTCGTGAGGCCGAGTTGTAAATTGATACCCATACGTAAATGTAGGCATGCTTCATTCGTTCCCGCCATTAAATCCAAATTTACATTTATAACGTTCTTACTTTGTCGAATAAATCGTTGCAAACTCCAACCCAGAGAAACCTCCTGGAGCCACAATCACTCTAGCCAAGTTGAAAATTGAAAACGAGTCTGAAAATGATTACATTCAAAGCGTATGGCGTCCATAAAGGGGGGTGAGGAAGATGAGGATGTTCTCCAGGTGTCCTCTTCTCTCAAGATTACTTTACCATTTCTCGAGGAGGACAATGTCGGCGATAATCATATCATGAGGATAATGATGATGGGATGCAATAAGTTGGGCAGGGCGAGAAATGGTTTTCTCTCTTGTCCTTCCTTAAATCTTGCCATAGCATAGTCTTATATTTATCTAGCTGTAGAGTATTAAACATAGTGTTATTGAGAGCATGAGTCTAAATTTCTGACAAAATGATATGCAATTTTCTTGTTTATATTCAACCGTTTATAGTAGCCTCCTCCAAAGTAAATATTATGCAAAGGTTTATTTATGGCTGTCTGCGAACCCGAATTAGATTACCCTTTGTAGCTCAGTTTATGTTACATCTTGAATGTCATGTGGGACGCCGACCAGTGAAGCGACCAGAGTTCTCCGGAATTCTTTTCGACAACACAGCAAGTGGTTGGTTGACCCTGAATAAATTGAAAGTTGAACATGGAGGGGTACATCTGATGCTATCACAAAACTAGTACCACACTTGGCGCTGATGACATGACCGGAGACACCTCTTCCCAAATCTTCAGAAAGGAAATCTAAAGTGGGTCTGATGCTGGTCTGTAGTCACCCTCCCGAAATAAGGAAAATGACACATACCTACTATAACAAAAACTGGAAAGCTTTAAGTGCTTTACAACAAGTTATCTCCCCATTCATTTCATCTTCGCTACACAAGTTGGGGGGAAGGGGAATGAGATTGAAAAGTATAAAAAAGGGGACACGTCACATTTCATGGAATAAAAATTGGAAAAGGAGAAAATTACCGGGACCAGCAGACTAAGGATTTGATAACACCATGTAGAAATCCCAGCATTATGTAGGTGTCTACGTGTATTCCTTAGGTAGTTACTTATGTGTATTGAGGGGTAAAGTATATGAAATCGGGGCTCACGAAAAACTTGGATTTTCTAAGTGTTAAACTTTATTGAATTATTTATACCAGGCTTGGGACCTTGAGCTTTATATGCTTTCCCCCGAAAAATCTCTGCTTTCCCTTAAAAACTTGCAGCGGTCTACTATCACGGGAGAACTTTGTCGGACTACGTTCCCTTCTCTTCTGTACTTTCACTTCCGAACTCCTTCCCAGTTTTCTATCAGGATACTTTATGCCGGTATTAGTATTGGGATTGAAAATGTAAAGAAGGGAGAGTTAAAAAGGCATCGAAAGCCTTCCTCCTCCTTTCTTATTTATTTTAATAGGGCACAGTCCCTTTTATCAAAGTTGCTACTTTCACTTGTTCTATGTATGTAGTACATACTACTACCTATGTGTACCTTTTCTCTCTTGCGTAAGCTGTCAGAAAGTCTTTGAATTAACATTACTTCTCTGGCGACAAATTTCTTCATCTTCTCACTCCAAAACCAATCTCAACAAATTTTCTTCAGCCAATAATAACGGCTACAGGTTTTTCCAGCCCAGTTCATATGTTGTTTGTTGTTGGTGTTGGATGGGAATGGAAAAGAAGTGAAAATTGTGTGCTTGTCGTCGTCTCCTTTTCCGCCTTACAACCTTTTCTGGCTCCGAGCTTTTCTTTCTCTTTTAACTTCAGATGGGAACGCGTTTTTGAAAGGAATGGAATGTTTATATCAAAAAGTCATATAAGGGAAAATGCCCAGCTTCAAACTATTAGTGAGCAATTAGGAACCTCTATAAGGGGCTTAAAATGTACAGTATAAAATCGATAGATATGTATCATGTTTACACTAAACAAAACTAAATCCTTTCTTTCGGATTTGAAGCAGCTTTTATCTCTCCTTTTTAGAATTTAATATAGAGGAAAGTGCACAAAGCTGAAGACGCAGTTGTAGACGTTGGTAGTGTCAGTTCCTGTATTTTGTTGGCACTTAATAGTCTAAATGGTAACGTAGGCTAGTACAAATGTAAACATTCCCGGTTCCACTACTCCATCTTCCCAATCGCGCATAACATGCGTAATTTGGAAAGTTTTGCACTTGGCCCGGAAACATTTATGAAATACCTACTCATACATACAGCCATATTAGTTCTGGTATTATTGTATGGGAAATAATATGATGGGAGGGAAGAAATACTACGAAGGACAAGACATTTGTTGAAAAACAATTTTGCCCTGAGGAGGCGGAAGTCGAGAAAGGAAAATAGAATGGAAGCAATAATTTGAATATTCCTCAGCAGCAGCAACAACAACAACTCTCCACGTAAATTAGTTTGCTCTTTCTCAAACCTTTTTCCATACATGGCTTTGTTGTGTTGGGACTAGAGAGCAAGTGAAAATCGTGTATATTTATGTATGCATATTAAAAAGGTATTAAATGGGAGGCAATATAAAATGAGCTGGAAAGGGGAATGGAACCCGTGAAAAGGGATTTCATTTGTTAAATGTGACGCTTCCCTTACTTAAGAAAGTGAAAATATCCAAGGAGGAATTCCTGGAATAGATAAAAAAGGAAAAGGGATGAGGTGCAATCAAAATCGCTTTTGTAGAGATTAAAGCATCAATTATGCATAGCCAGATGTCCGCCCTGTGCAGTCTTGTGATTTCCACGGAGTGTGCGAGTTATTTAGGGGCACGGCATAGCAGACTTGGCTAAAGTAGTATGGATGGAGGGAAATAAGTGATCCGGTGAGAATTTCTCAGGTAATGAAACGTAAAGTGTGAAACGGATAGACCAAGCGTCTATAGTCTGGGAATATAGAATTGCGTGTAGGTGTAACTTGGAAAGAAAACAGGGACTTTTAGCCAATGGACGCTAACGTGAGGAGGCGGAAAATCAAATATCAAATAGAATAATGGAACAACAGATTTCCTGGAAAGCTACGCAGTAAAGTCAATATCAAATATCGGGTTACAGTATAAAAATAAAGATAGAGATGAGTATAAATATGTATTTTGTTTCTATTGGAAATGTTTAGTATCTGATTTATGATTTGTGGGAGTTGACGTGAATGGATGTAGGATGGCTTTCCCCTTTCATTTCGTCCTGTTGCGCTGCTCCTATTAGGAAAGGAAGAAAATCTAGCAAGAAAATTTGTTACTTTCTGAGAGGTATCATAAAGAAAAAAGTGAAGATCCTTTTGAAAGATTCGAATTGCGTATTACATGAAGCAGACTGACCAATGTTCTGAAGGAGAACTGGAAATTGATATGATGTGATATAATATGATATGACCACCCACAACCGACCACAAAACCGGAAGGAAAATATCAAGTCCGTCGATTCATAGTCTTTTAAGATTAAACTTTCCTTTAGTTAAACCATTCAAGCAAATGTAGATAAAAGTAAGTTGTAGAGGCAATAAAAGTTGTAAGAGGCTTTCATTTCATCGTTTCAAAAATAAACATGGACATGAACCGGATGGGAGAGGAGGGCTTTGGGTGAAGTTATATAAGTATTTTATGGAATATAATATCTTTGGGTTTTAAAATCCGTTGGGATTGATACTTCCCTAATCTTTTCAGATTGTAGTAGCCTGGATGTACTTGAACGGGAATGGAAAAAAAAATACTTTGAGCATTCTCCAGTTAAAAGCTGACGGATGTATGTCTCATTTCCATCTCTGGAAATCCTCTTGAGAAACGATTACTATAACTTTTCCTTCAAGAATAAGGAAGTCGCAAAAGGATCATGTTAGAAAACAAAGGCAGAGAAAAGTATGATATTCGGCAAATATGTATACACCATAACGGAAGTAAAAGTACTTGGTTCAATTTATTGAATATGTTGGAAGATATCTTCAAATGACGGAAGTACTCTTGTGCTGTAAGGACTAATTGATTTTGATAATGGGAAATTTTACTCCGACTTGATGTGATCGATTTGTTTCGTAATCCCATTTGACGCACATAGTAATATGAATAGTACTAAAGTGAAAGTAGATTTTGGATATGGTTTGTCGGAACATTTTTAATTGTTCATTAACAATCTTTTTGTTTGGTACAATTGACTGGATGGCCTAGGCAAAATTGTTGTTGACGGACGACAGGATATAGTCCAACTTGTATCTTTGCATCCAGCATCCAGACTCAACGTAAAAAACCAGCCAATCCTTTTGAACAAAGTTGTAGCCATGTTGTATAGGCTAACTTAATGCTGAAAAATCCTTTATCCAGATTTTAACTTTTCTCTTTTGTTTTCATTAAAATTGACAGGGTTGAAAACTTCAGAGGAAAAGGGTTAAAATTTAAGCTTGAGGCAATATACTGAGCTCATGGTTCTCATCATCATTTTGCTATTTATGCTGAACTCTGCGTCAATGAAGTCAAAAGTCTAGCCAGCAGTTAAACAATGTCCTAACTCCAGTAACCGATGGTCCAAAGAGTGAATATCCGGTTGGGGTTATAGGTATCATCCATCATTCTTCAGTTTTCAAAATGTCGAGAGAAAAAACTTGAAAAATGTAGCAATTCCCTTATCAGAAAATAGACATAACCCCACTCAGGACTCAATCATCCATAGGCAAAAGATAATACGATGTACGCAATCTTGCATATCAGTTTTAAACTATCTGGATAGCTTCCTGTAAAGCACATTCCTTTAAAACTGCCAATAATATCGTGATGAACGCATGAAAAATGTTCTTCCAGATTAAAGTGAGAAAATTTCTCTGATCATCATCAAAAGTAATAAAATAATCTTCGTGGTTCAACTACTTGGCTGTTTCATTGAAATGAAAAAGTGCACTCGAGGGTATTTTCTTCCTCGAGGGTGAATTCCTTCCAGTTTTATCTTAATTCTGGAACCAATTTTTCTCGATTTTCTCCTGCTTCCGCTATAGCCCTTACGATTAGTTTTGTCATGTCATATGCAGATAAGTACATATATTTTCATATTGAAAATGAAGTTGGAGAGCAACCAACCAACGTCATATTGTAGCTGGGTAATATTCTTGTTTTGGTTGGGAAATTCTGGTTGGTCTTGTCCACACGTGTGCATGAAGTTCAGCTTATAGTATGTTGTGAACCTGATAGAAGTAGTATTTTCTTTGCCTTCTATGTCCGACGTATTTTTTCATTACAACAAAAATCATTTTCTTACCATGATTTGATTTTTACTCCATATTTTTCTCAAACATTCTGTTCCCCGTTCCCTGACCAAGAGAAAAAAAGCGGCTATGATATTCCCAGGTTTAATGGAAGTCTTATGATGCCCCACTTCGAACAAAACTCTAGAAATCTACTTTATTTCATAATGAAAAAAGAAACGTGAGGACAAAGTACCCATTCAACTTACCAATACCTATTTACTGTTATCAAAGGCTTTATTTTGTACATTAAAAAGCGTGATTATTTTGGTATTACTTGTCCAGGTCCAGTCCAACTACACATCCTATTTTTATACCTAGACTAAAGGCACGTTCATGAGTTTGCCAGACAGAGACGTTATTACTGTCAATGAGTGAGTTTCGCTAACATCCAAGCC
>JAQGAI010002797.1:0-11695 GCA_034696905.1 Lepidocyrtus violaceus
TGAACTATTTGGAATCAAAATTTGGGAATTTCAGCGATGACTGCTCGAAAGTCTTGCTTGTGAGCCAAGAGCTCTTCTGGACTAAAAACATATTGCATTGAAGAAGCATCACGTCCCATTCACAACTTGATCCGAGATGACCTTGAATAGGAAAAAACCAATCCTTCCTATACTTTTTCTCTAATGCATACATATCTGTGAATAAGTAAGATTGGGAGAGATGTGATTTTTTTTGGTAGTCTGGAAAATTGGGATGGGACTGAATACGGTAAACCGACTGGGCTGTTTTCATATACTCTGTAAAAAAGTATATATTTTACAGTAGATGGTTAGCTAATTACAAATTCATCGAAATTAACGGAGAACTGTCAAAGTCAAAATTTCAACTATAACAAAAATTGCATTTAGTGCTAGTGTAGTGAGTACTGGCATCGATTCAAATTTAATTTCGATTTAACGAAGAAGCGGTTCGGATAGATATTTCTCAAGCCGGTTAATTGACAGTTCTATAACAAATCAAGTAACAACAGGGCCCAATTAAGTTTGACAGAATGAGTGAGAAGCAGCAGGACACGGGAACTTCTTCGAAGAAGGTTTGTTTCTTAATTGTTTTCTTTTTAAGTTAATATCGTAACCAATCTGGTCCATCAATTAGCAAATCTTAATGACAGCATTCACAATTTATATTTTTACAGGAGGAAACAGCCGCTTCTACCGATTCCCCATTTGTAGCCGAACCGGAAGCCTCATCCTCCAAAACAAAGTCATCATCAACCCCTCCTCCTCAACCCATCCTCAACGAGCGCTTAACTTCCTGGAGGGATCGCGGCCACTTCGACTCATTCCGTGACCATCAAATCTTCTACTACAAGCAGGAAGGCTCCATCCCCCTCCCCCTCCTTGTCCTCCTACACGGCTATCCTTCCAGCTCCTACGACTGGGTCAAATACCTGGAGCTGGAGAAGGAGCACACCATCCTCGCGCTCGACCTCCTGGGCTTCGGCCTCTCGGACAAGCCTGTCGACCACGACTACTCATTGTCATGGCAGGCGGACCTCGTCCAAGAAATGATTCTCCGCCACAATCCCACTCCCAACGGCCCCGTCTTCCTCATCGCCCACGACATGTCCACCTCCATAGCATCCGAAATCTTTGCACGTGATACGGAGGGGAGCCTCCCCCCAGCAGTCAACCTAGTCGGTGCCTTGCTCTTCAACGGGAACATGATTATGGACAGAGCCAAGCTCATCCTGGGGCAGAAGCTCCTCCGAACCAAAATCGGCTCTCTATTTTCACGCTTAACCAACTCCACATTCTACCGTTGGCAGCTGGGCTCCGTATTCTCCAGGGAGCAGCCCATGTCCCGGGAGGAGGGGGATGATCAGTGGATACTCCAGTCTTACAATCAAGGCCATCGCATCCTCCACAAACTCATTTCCTACACGTTCCAAAGGGTGACCAATGCTCAGCGGTGGCATGGAGCCATAAAGGATTGGAAAAAACCGCTCTCCTTCGCCTGGGGCTTGGAGGATCCTGTATCGACTACCAATCAGTTTGAAGGTTGGAAGGATCTCCGGCCCCATGCCGATGCCCATGAAATGACCGGATTGGGCCATTATCCACAAATTGAGAATGCAAAAGTGTTTAAGGATGTTGTTGATGCTGTGCTCGAGAAAATTGCTCAATAGTCTACCACGACTTACATCATTGATCTATTTAGTGGAATCTTTTTCCAATGCATTTTTTATACTTTGTGGATGTACATACTATTCAATTTTATACTCATCTTTTTTTTTATTATGGCAATTTTATTCATTTTTTTTTCTCCCCACTAATGTAACGTAACCAAACAATACTGCGATATTGATATTTCAATTTAAAATCATCCTTTTTTCTCTTCAATCAATTTCCCATCCATTTTGGAGAAACAACAAGGGAATAAAAATAAATATGAATAAAAGAGCATTTTGATGTACAACCAACAAAAAAGAGAAAGCCCAAATTTTCTAATACACTCCAACAATGTTTTTTTCTTCGCGTTGTGACTGACATGACAGCTGCATAATAATGTGCCTTGTACGATACGATATGAATCCACTCCTGAAAAAAAACTGAAACAAATTCAAACCCGCTCACTCAACACACCCCAAAAGGGAAAGCACGCAACATGATGTAGTGGAATATAATCATCATCATCAACATCATAACAGCAACAATACATCAAAAAATCCCGAAAGAAAAATAAAGATCCAGACTAAATAATAATAACTCCCTTTTACTACTTATATATTTTTTTTTCATTTTCATTCCTTTAACTGTTCTCTCCCTCCGTGGTGGAGGGAAAGTGAGTGAACTGCACTCTCCGGCTGTCACTTCACATTTACCAAGCTATGTGTTATAAAGCCATTGGATAAATGAACTAAAGGAAGAAAAGGAGAGAAGAGAAAACAAGTTGAGCTAAAAGTTGAAGAGTGAGCCAGGAAAAAAAGAAAAGAAGAAGTTAGGAAGAGTGAAAAAGATGAGGAGGGGAGGGTGAAGGAAAAGGAGAAAGTGTAAAAAAATATAGAAGGAAAGCATTGTATTTATCCATATAACTCCACCATACATATGAGTAGGGTGCCTATATGTATATGTATGTAGCTATGTATGAGTGAAGTCGTTGGAGAGAAATGCGTTTTTAATGCCCAGCGCTGGATTTAGTTTTGCGTGATGCACTACTAACCATATGTTAACTCCAATCCAAATAGTTAAGTAAAAGTAAAAGAATAAAGTATACATACAAAAGACAGTGTGCATTCATTCAGCTTCCTTTCCTTTGCTTATTGTTAGGGAAAGGAAAGTTTTTCGTAAAAGTGCGTTGGCTTAAGCTCTCGGGGATTAGGGAAGCGTAAAAAGCTGATGCAAGTGAAGAAGTAGGATAGAAAAAAAATCCCCAGATGAAAGGAGAGAAAAATGCAATGCAATGCAGATACGCTTTGGCCTTACCACCTTCACATTCGTGGATATATCCATTATCCAGCTAACGATAGGCCTGGCTTGCACCTTTTTTTTCCTTTCAGGATTTTGTCATCTAGGAGAAAGTATTTATGTAGAATGTACTTATAAAGGAACGGACAAAAAGCAGACGAAAAATAGAGAAAACTTTTTTTCTTCTTCTGGAAGTTGCCAACTTTTTTTATAGTCTGGAGAGGTGAAGAGAAAGAAACCAGTTGATGTCAGCAACTTGCATAAAATGATGAGGATATAGCTACTACACATGAGTTTATATCTGTTTCGTGTCCAGACGCATTACTATTATCCTTCCAGTCATCTATAAAGGTAACACTCTTTTACATTACAGAATGGAATGAAATGAAGTGGGATCCATAGAGCACATTTTTATGGAATGAATATGGTTTGTTGAGGAGGAAGTAGTGGCAATAATAAAGACAGTTGGTAAGGTAGTCAACTACACATAAGTATTTTTAACTGCACTTTTGGATGCATCCTCCTAAACGAGCTGCCATTTCCGTGTTGTTTTCAGGAGCAGCAGCACAGCGGGTATTCACGTCTTCCAAGATGGAATGGAGGTGGTGGAGGTTTATCTGTAGAGGATGCAGTTACATGCAGGTTGCACAACACAAGGACATGCAACTTGGTTGGAATGGAATCCTGCCCATCATCCTCATCATAATAATAGCGTGGCCCATTTTATTGCAATAAAAAAAGAAGAAAAGTTTCAAGTGGGGAAGGGAAGACGGTAAGAATGCAATGTAACTGCCGTGGCTGGGATGGGGAGAAGGAAAAAAAATGAGACGCAGCAGGAAATGACATTATCGCGGTGAAAGTAGGGGAGTGCATTTTCATCATTCTTAGTTTGTTTCTTACCTTAGGAGATACATACTTATTTCCTCGGCTGTCGGTCGGTCGTGCATTTTTCATTTTCACTTTATGAATGTCGGTTTGAGTTTGGGTGGTTGTCAGTTTAAGATGTCGCTTTTCCTTAAAGAAGAGGAATACTACGATTAATTTAGTGAAGGTAAACTACTTCCCAGTTAGAGTTGTACAAGTAATTAAATAAACAGCAAATTTCATTTAACAAAAACTTTTCAGTTTATATTTATTCTCATTACAAATATATTAGCTCATAGCTTGAATTACTTTTGCTTTTTAAATATAATTCATATCATGTCATATCACAGCTTACAACTTTGTCACATATCTATAAACAAATCTAACTTATTAACTACATTTTACAAAAATGAAGTACATCAATTGCAAATAAATTATATGGAAAACTCATTTTAAACTACAATATTTTGTTTAGAATGAACAAAATCATTATTTTCAATTAGCTTGGTCACCTTCGTCATCAAAAAAAACATCGGCCCTTTTTTGATTTTTTTTTGTACATTTATTTTTGTTCATTTAGAAAGAAAGGGATATGGTTTGGTATACATGGCTTATATGTAACAGGAGCGCGTCTTTTCTCGACGTCAGTTTTTATGAAGATTGAAGAAGACTTTCTTTCTAAGTCTGCGGCTTTTCTTTCCATTTTAAAGATATGTTTGAGTTGCAAAATCTGGGTTAGCAATTAACGTTTAAGGATCAGGTGAAGGTAAATACTAGAAAATAGTGGGATTTTATTTTTGCGTGTCTCAGCGAATGTTCCGGTTGGTTTGGCTTTGGTTCCGGTGAAGTGGCTCATTTTCCTCTTGAAATTGAATATGAAGGGTTTACTGAAGAAGGAATAAAACCGCAAAGGGTAGGATCCAGCTAGCAGCCAGGTTCCAAGCTTAAACAGATCGAGTCATAATGAGTCCTCCGATCATCGTCATCATAACCATCCCGATTGACATCCTCCTCATTTCTCCAAAGGATCCACCTCGAATTATCACCGATGGGGAAGAACTGCTGGCGAAGCAGTGACCTAAGGATCAAGAACATTACAAATAAGAACATTGTCAAATACACCAAATGTATACCATTCCATACAGAAAAATAACGAGCTTTGATATGACGGACAAAACGTTGCACGTCAAATTTAACTGTCCATGTAAGTACGGGGGACACGAGGATCATTTTACTCGATTGAATTCCTTTCTCTCTGCTCACTCTACACAATCCGAAATTTTTTCGTGATGGGACAGGGGAGACTCTCCCCCATCCACGTTCCAACCTTTCTCCCCCTTCCTTTTACTTTTTTCAAGTCAAGAAATCAAAGGGAAAAAGAGAGAATTCTCTTAAGAGCTCAATCATCCAACTAAATTCAAAAGTGAAGTTGTAAAGTAGAAAAATATAGAAAAGGATGACCGAAGATAGAAAAAATGTAACATTGACTAAGGAAGGATAAGTATTGAGCACTTTAGTTAGTGCCAAAAAGCTTTAGTGATATCAAACATTTTCCCCTACAAAAAAAAAAGCTCAACCCTACCGACCGACGATTGCTTGGCTTTGCCTGACGTGACTACTCACTAAACAAACAAATAAGTAGAAATGCTCGTTCCTGGACAAGAGAGAAAGAAAGAAAAGGGTTCGCTCACAGACACAAACATGTGAGTAGAAAGAGTCATACTCATTTTGCTTTTTTTCCTTCCTTTCTCACGAAAATCTAAAATGAGAAAATGTTCAACTTTTACAGAGGAACATTCACCAACTCGCCGATGAGGATCATGCAATGACGATGATGATGACATAAGGACTTACATCCGTCTTTCGCATGTTCATTTTTTTCTATTATTATCCATCCGACATTTCATCCGATATTTTGTGACGGGATTTCGAGAAAGACGAGGTCTTTATAAATACATATCAGTCAGTCATGGACAAACAGAAGGAGCTTCTTCTATTCCAATTGCCGCAACTCATCTTATTCTGTATCTTGTAAGCTTTTTTTCATTGGGAAGCTCCCGTACAACTGTCTGGAATTATCTAGCTCGTTTGCTGGAGGAGAAATGCTGACTTGCATCGTCATCCCCGTCAAGTCAACAGTCACAATCAGCGGCAGTACTAAACTAAGCAAAGAAGTGAAAGGAAAGGGGTTTCCAAAGGGGAAAAAGAATTGAGGGGGATGTTTCCTCGGGAATTTTTCTTGTTATCTTCATGTTCCTACTGAACCAATCCATACCGCAAGAGAAGGATGAAAGGGATGTGACTATTTCACTCGTCGTCATCATCATCATCATCGTGATTCAATCATTCCATTTCACTCACTTGAGCTGACATCCTCAAGAATGGGTACTTGTACGTACCTTCAGAAGAAGATGAAGAAGCTGTAATTAAACTATCAACGTTAACACAAGAAAATAAAGAAAGAAGAAAAAAATCTCAACTTTGTCTTCATTTCTACAATGGAGGATTTTTATATACACCAACCAACCAACCAATTTTTTATTGTTATTTGTTGCATGAAAAAGAAAATGCTTTACGATACGGTATTATTGGTGGGAGTAAAATTTGGAGAAGGGGTGAAGTCTCAATCCTTCCCTTAAATCTAAACCGAAACTAATCGGAACTTTACACAAAATTCATCTTCTGTTTCCCTGTAACATTTCTCGCATGTTTCTAAATTCAGCCGTAAGCCGAAGCCATGGCTGATACAGGTGGAGTGTAACGTGCATGAAAAGGGTTGAATTTGTCATACTTCCATTGGGGAAAGCAAAATAACAAAAAAAACTTCTCCCTGGCTGAGCACAAAGTAAATGATGGAATTTATTGTTGTGGCTGATTCCCATAAGTTCCCATCCCATATCATCAGAAATAATCACAGACACAATGGCCAACAATAACAAAAAAAAACTTTTCTCTCTCTCTTGAAATATTTCCAGGGAATTGATTATGCATGCATATAAAACCCATGTGGGTTGAGTTGAGTGAGTATAAGTAAAAAAAATACGAATAAAACTAGCCACATATTCACTCACCAATTTTGGTCGCATTGAAAGCGAAATCCCCCTCCTCTCCCACAACAACATTTCGTCTGCATGACTCAGCAAACCTGGAGATTTCGAGGATTCTCCCGACAGCCGCGTGATTGTTGTTATTGTTATTGAAGAAGAAAAGAGCTGCTGAGGATGAGGAAGACGGGCTTTCATTCTCCGAATCATCATCCTTCTGATGACGACTTCTAGAATTCCCATGCTGACCAGCAGCAGCAGCAGCTCTATTGGAATGTTGTCTGAATGACATCTGCTCTCCCGAAGTCTGTTTGAGGCGCATCCACTGAGGGGAAGATTGGATGGGAGAGGAGGAGGAATCCCTTATCACAAAACAATGTCGTTTATTCTCTCTCAGATTTTTGGGGGATGATGATGCTGACGATGAAAGGGTTGCAACCATGTACGTTATCCCATCCTCTTCCCACCACCCATGGCAGTTGTAGTCTGTTCAATACAAAAAAAGGATATCAATAAAACATTCCAGATTCCACACAAAAAAATAAAATGGGGAGAAAAAAGACAGATAAAAAGGGAAAAAAATGGACAGATTTATTAAACCAAATTCTCATAATAGTTATCTCCTTTGTCTTTATTATTCCTTCGACGTGTCTTCAAAGGTACATTATGGATTCTTCCCTGAAGGGGAAACAAATGTGCATTCAGAAATTCGACTCTTTTCTAATCTCATCTTAAGATAAAAGGTAAATCTTGAAGAAGAAGAAGAAAAAATCGTCTACATGAGCACAACACGATGATGATATGACGATGTCGATGCCACCCCTGGCAATCGACTTTAAATACTGAAGAAAAAACGATGAGGGAAGAATGCATATGATATGAGCATGCACACAGATTATAACAATGATAGTAGAGAGCAAATGGCCCTGAAACCCTTTTTCTTTCAAGATTTCAAGCTTTTGCACAAAAATTTCCTGAATTCTTCCCCCACAAAAAAACTATTCCTGTTTGACAAGATTTACCTCTTGTAGATCTAGTAGCTCTTTACACAATAATCCAAGAAGAAAACCATTCAGCAAAAAATAAGTACAAAAGGATAATAAAAGCCGTAAAAATGAATGACCTGTGACTTCTCTGTTCCTCGTACTCGTCGTAGAATGGCTTGGGGATGGATGTTGACGAAGATTGTGATTGTGATCGTGACACTCTGAAGAAATCTCCAGCTGAAGGGAGTCCAGCGATGAGCAGCCCATGCGAAGAGTGCCATTAGTTGTGCACAATCCATTATCCTGTTGAAAATTGCTGGCAGTGGAGGTGGAATGATGGCTATAGCTCCTCATCCTCATTTCTTGCTCCCAAGATATTCCTAAGGAGAATTTCCCTATTGTTGGGCACTGAGCACTTTTGGGGGTTGATGCTGGAGGGAAGAAAAAAATGGGCGGAAAAAGAGGAAATTAAGATGTTTTAGCCATAATTTTTTTGAAGACAGTGGCATTGGCATGAGTGAGTCAATCGTGTTAATCTGTTTAAGGCCATGTGTGAGTTGTTGGGGGAGAAAAAAAAATCATGACTTTTCCGAGAAACTTTCAATTAAGATTTTAGTCGTAATTTATGTATGTCTACGCTTTAGATGGTTCCACTAAAACTTGTAACAATAATACGTATATGACTGGGCTTGCATGTAAATCATGTTATTATAGAGAGGTAGTGTGCTGTACTTACAGATCAAGGTGATGTAGGGTTGACGATAAGGGTCGAAGTAGGCATCCCCACACGCCTCATCGTGCTTGCGTGACCACTCCCCTGAAAATGCATCATGAATATCAATGAGTTTTATTAAGCCATAAACCATGTATGAAGAAAGTTCAGAAATGAGGAAATAAATTTAAGGTGAAAATTAGCATTTTCATGTGCATGTTTTTTTGTAAGGGAAAAAGGAAAAATGATGGGTTTTGTAATATGGACTGTTTCTAATTACCAAACTGAACTTCTAGAATGTCAGCATCCCGTTTGTGTAGCACCAGACATTTGTATCCGATTTTGCTACAAAAAAAAATAAGGTAAAATATCAGACATTGATTTTGTAATTTTGAAAATCATGCAATGCTTCAAAATGATTTTGTTCTCTATTTTTTCTTCTTTGAACTTACCATCCGGATCTGGCATGCAAAATCAGCTTGGCATGATGAGCCGGCTCCTCATTCAAGAGCTGATTACAGGACCCACTCATCTCCAAATTATCCTGCCCCTCAGCGGCCAAATTTAAATTGGTAGATTCAGTGGAGTGGTTTATGACCTTGAACTCCTCTCCATCAAACTCGTAAATTGTGGACTGATCCAAGCTCCGCCACTGAGGATGGGTCTGGACCCAGGAGGGAAATCGACATTTTTCCGCTTTCGATTCTTGTGCTGTATTTGAATTTCAAGTGAAACAAGAGCCGAGTCAAAATCAAAATCAAATGCGGAACAATATTGGATTAAATTAGAGGAGAAAATTAAAAAATCAAAACAAATCGGAAACAGATTTTCCTCCAGGCTTTGTTTTCCCTCCACCGCAAATTAATAACTTTGATATACGCAATATCCTTGTCAAATAAATCATGTCATGAGAGAAAAGAAGAGAAAGATCTAGCTCCCTATTTCATTTTCCACTCTATTAATTTACTTTTACTCCCATTTCTGTTTTTATTTATTCAGCACTGACCTTTTCGCAAATACATCGTCCTGGAGCCCTCCATCGTACTCAGCCCATTACAAGTTGCATCACCAGACTGTTCCACCCGGTAGATGATTTCATTCCCTCCATTTGAAGAAGTAAGGCTGTGCGGTCTCCCTCCCAAATTATTAGCAGCACCGGTGCTGTTGAGACTGTTCGTCATAGTCACTCCCTGATACGGTTTGGGACGACTTCTGCCCAAGGCCATGGTTTGCGGGTAGTGTTGTGGATGATGATGGTGACTATTGTGATGGCTGCTCAGACGGGAGGGCTGCTCTCCCCTTCGATTCCCCCCGTTACCATTAGAACTGATCATTTCATAGGCATAGCAGCGGAATCTATCCTCGTATGAGGAAGAGCCATGATGACGGTACTGGATCAGCCCCAGAAAATATCTGTAGGAACCTTCCTTCCAGGCTGCCAGACACTGCAGCTCCTCCTCTGTTGTTTTCATTAGAAAATGGACATGCATAAATCATCATCGGGTTTTCGAATTAATTACAAAGTGGAACATTTTCAGGAGAGGAAAGTGGAGGGAAATATGAAAAGAAAAAGAGCTAGCTAGAAATTTTCGAGTAAAACTGATGATGAGAGAGAATGAGAGAGTTCCATTTTTTGCCCTTGTGCAGATATCATCGGCACCTCTCTCTCTACCTCTCTGGCATTGTCTGCCTATGCTTGGTCTAGATATTGGACAATGCATTTGATTTGAGTGGAGAGCCAGAGCCAGCCCAGAGCGCTAGTAAGGTTGAATAGTTTGGTTGCGGCTGGTCTGGCGTGAGGAGTGTTCTTGGCACTCAAGAGGAAATTTTCAAGTGATCTATGCGCTTTCTGATAATAAAACATAGCCCTTTTGTTTTTACAGTCTAGTCATAAAGTACATAGAAATAGAATGGGGAATGGCCTTGAGGAGGAAAGGAGCGAACCGAACGGGGAGAAGAAAGATGAAGATGAAAAGATAAATGAAGTGCACAACGATTCAAGTAATAACTGCTGGGCATCATTATTCAGAGGTTGATTGCGGTTCCAATGAACCAAGAGCACACAATAGAATGGGATTTTTTTTGAGGAGGAGAAAATGAAAAGACTGACTAAGGTGGTGGTGGAGGAGGATGGAGTAGAACAAACTGGAATATGGCTTGACTATGACTTGAACTTACCAACGCTCTCAGTCTTTGCAACGTCAGGACAAGCCTGGTAATTGAATAATAAGCGTGATGTTAGGGAACATGAATCCAGGCTGGACTCCGGATAGCGGCATTCCCCGTAGCCCCGATCATAGCTGAAGGTAAATGGCCCTTGTAATGGGCACTCTATTGCCTCCGCATCCAGACGGAACATGGCGTACAGATTGGCATCCCCGGAAATTGTTGAGCAGATAGAGGGAAGACTGGGAAGTGAGGAGGGAGACTGGATGCAGAACGCTAAAAACGGAAAGAAAAACAAGAAAAGAAAGTTGTTGAGTGAGTTGGAGCCTTGAGCTGAAGAGCCGGCGTTTCAGTGGTAAAAAATAAGCAGCTTGTCCATGTTTCGTTTTCAATGGGGAACTTACATTCTTTGTACTGGAGCACGTTGAGATGCTTTTCGTTGAAAACTAGACACTTGTAGCACTTGCTGGGTCTGAATAAAAATGCAAAAAAAAGCAATTCATGCAAATTTCCTACTCAATTGTGATCATTTAAACGGGATTTGAATTTTTGCATTATTTTTTATTTATTTTGTTTGGGCTTACGCATCATAAACCAAATACTTTTCCCCCTCCACCTCCACACACTTCCCTTTCATGTTGATGGCAGAATGTGAGATGGTGATTCTTTTGGAGACCCCGGATTGGAACCAACTCCCAATCCAGTGTGAAGGGAAGCTACACATCGGCCCACCTGAAGAAAAAATCAAAATTCAACAACCTCGTTATATACGACATCGGAAATAAATAACAATAGCATAACAATCTCAAATATTCTCTCTCAACCCATATTTCTTTCAGGAAAGTCATTTACTCATTTATATATTTTTTCTCTCGACTCGAGTTGACGAGCCAGCCACCATGAAATGAAAAATAAAAATTTGTAAAAAACATTTTTCATCCGCTACCAAAAAAATC
>JAQGAI010002798.1:0-11691 GCA_034696905.1 Lepidocyrtus violaceus
TTGAAATGATTTGTTGATATTTTTAACCTGGTTTAGCAAAAAAGACACGGCTTCTTCCAGAACTGCCTAAACCTACGAATATTGTGAAGCAAGACGTTGTGCCTGACATCCTTTTGGATCATTTCATCGGCATGTCTCAAGATGGGGATCCAGAATTAGCGCCATGTTGTGTGTTCAACTTGCCTGCAGTAGTGATCACGCTTGGACCTCAACATTGGTGTGTTCTACGAGACTGTTATGAAAATTTAGCCAGTAGTTTACAGGTTGGCTTTTTCTCATTTGAAATGCGTACAAAATGTCTCACATTTAATTTAACTTAATTTAATGAATAATCTGAATAAAAAAACTAATTATTTTTCATCTCCTTTTATAGTGGAAGGTTAGGTATACGCTTGCAGCTTGCCTTCATGAAATAGCGAATATACTTGGTCCGGAGCTATCCGAAAGGGATCTAATACCCTTTTACTATGCACTCCTTAAAGATTTGGATGAAGTCAGGGTTGGCGTGTTGAAGCATTTGTCGTGCTTTTTTAAGGTACAAATCAATGTCAGCTCTATAAAATACAACATTTGCATTAAGTACCGACTGCGCAAACTATAATATGATAAATATTTTATTGCTATTACACAGATCCTTGGTGGCGAGGAAAGAAAAAAGTGCCTACAGTCAATAAAAGGTTTTATAAAAACGGATAACCCACGGAATTGGAGATTCAGGCTAGAATTAGTTTATCAGATCCAAAAGCTCGTGGATATGTTCGAGATGGATGATATATTCAAGCATATTTCCCCCGTCTGTATTGATCTCATAAAGGATAATGTTGCCGAAATCCGAAAAGAATCCTTGCATGCGGTAAGTAGTTTCCCTTCATACATAAAATTCTTGCATTCCACCTCAAAACAAGACGCTTTTACCTTATCCTATAAAATAAATAACCTAACTTTTTTTATGTAAACTGAAGGTCACATACGTGGTGAAGCGATTAAACAACTGCCATGCAGCAATGGATGATGCAGGTGACCCAAACGTAAACGTGGTACACGATTTTCTGGTCGAGCTAGTAAAGTCACTCAGTGAGAGTTCCAAGTGGGTCCGACGACAAACCTTCGCTGCACTCTCCGGCCAGCTCATCGTGGCGGACGCCTTGTATCCCAGTCAGTTTGCTCAAGATATTCTGCCGCATCTCATTGGACTAAGTGATGATAAGGTGCCTAATGTTCGACTTGTGGTAGGCAGATCGATCGTCTCCTGTGTCCTTCAACTAGGTATGTGCTCTTATCATCCAATCAGAAAATAAAATCTTGTTTAGCACCAACAACTGCATTATGTAGCAATGCTGTAAAAAAATATATAGTAACAATGTATTTTTTTCCTTATTTTTTCCTACCTTCCAGAATGCTTCAATGATCCCCTCAATCCACATAGCATTCCTTTAATGGAAACTTTAACAAAGCTCCAAGATGATGTTGATCAAGACGTTAGATATCACAGTAAACAACAAAAGGATTTTGATGAAGAACTAGAGGAAGAAGAGGAAGAGAATTTGATACTGGCCGAGAAAAAGTGAAAACACTCCGGAGTTCAAATCCAAGACGCTTCTTAATATATTTAGTATGTTATACTTCACAAAATAACACATACCTACATATTTTACTACACCACTACTGCTGCATTTATAACATTGTACACGGGAGACAAGATGATCTAATCATCTTTAAACTTTTCATTTACTTATTTCGTTAAGTTTCTATTTTGGATGTTATAATAATTTAAAATGAATTCTACTAAAACAAAGAACACAGCAGTGCCATAATCTTGAATAAATATGTATTATTATAGTTAGGACACAACTATTACATCAGCGTATTTATTAAAATTTGTCGATGTTTAAAAAAGCTGCCTTCTTATTTAAAATCCTTGAAAACGTATAGTAAAATCTTAACATTACTACTATCGTTTGCGAAAATTCGTTTTTCTTTATGATGATTTATTCCCCACTTATATCCAACTCAATCAAAAGATAAGTTACCTAAGTACGGAAATGTTAGCAAAGGATTCAGTTAGTTTCCTCGTCATTTTTAATAATAAAAATAAATCCAATAATTGTGATACTAGACAGGTATTTGTGCTGGACAATACATTATTACCTTAAAATCCTATTTATGTAACTAAAACACACTTTAATCCGCAAAAAAGTAAGAGTGTTACTTACGGTAGGATGAGAACTGCTTACAATACATACAACTGACAATGATTGTGATAAAAATGAGAAATAGATTATGGTTAAGCACGCGATGGTTAAATATTAAGTATACCCTAATGTGAAATGTATTTATTTATTATGCATGCTATTTATGAAAACAAAACATCTTAACGAGTTATACGAATAACCTTTGAAATAATATGCTCCGATGCAAGTCAAAGTTACTTTGTATTTTTTAGGTTTATGACATACTCTCTACTTGTTAATTCGAAGTACTATGTAGTTTAGCAGATTTTGTTGTTAAACGATGTAGGTATGCAATGTCATTAGAAGTCTCTGTTGGTCAAAATGTTATTGTCAGCTAAATTATTTATTATTATATATTATATTAACTACGCACGCTGAAATGAATTGCTACGATGCAATTAAAAATGAATGGAAAACTAGTATGGAAATATATTTTATTAATTACAAAAAATATGATACAAAATTAACGCTCTTCTTCCTAATAAAATAAACAAAAGAAATATTTGAAAATTTTTAAAACGCATGTTATACTTTTAAACTGAACCTATACTACCACAGCAAATTATTGCTTTCGAAAATATTTATCAAGAAAACTCCAAAAGAAATAAATTTAAAAACTCCAAAATATGATTAAATTGTGTGTACGCGTTTGTTCAATTTTTATATGCACGTTCATAAACCTACATACTGCATTTTACTATTTGATTTTTACTTAAATGCTCTATTCAAGCCATGTCATTAAAATCAGAAACTTTTACATCTTTTCAAATAACTAAAGTTTCTGTTGGAATATGGGAGAAAACGCTTGTTCATTTCCAGGAAACCTAAATTGTCTGTTCGCATATACGAAGCAGGGTCCCCGCTTACAGCTAGAGGAGAAAGCATCCATTTACGACTCCCGAAGCTTGTCGGTGGCGACCGAAACCTTCCATCATCGATTTTGGAGAAAGAAAAGAAAGTCAGATGAACTTGTTGTCATTCTTTTTGCTTTAAAGTGGAGGTGCTGCTGTCAATTTTTAACCTAAAATATTATAAGTAATTGTAGCTAAATAAAATTAGCTCAATAGCGACAAGGGTATATTATAATTTATGCAATATTCCACGGAAATTTAAAAAAATGGGAGCTTCAAAAAGTATATTTACTAAGCAGGAACTGGAAGACTACGCAGATTTAACTTATTTTAATCAAAGTGAAATTCTCGAACATTTCCGCCAGTTTAAAGCACTAGCTCCGGATGTGATAGCTGTGCAGAGGGACGTGAGGCTCCCGATGGAATTAATACTTCGTTATCCTCAATTAAGGTACAATCCATTTGGGGATAGGATTTGTATGGTGTTTAGCTCAAATAGGGATGGGGACTGCAATTTCGAAGACTTTTTAGATATGTTGTCCGTATTTAGTGAAGCAGCGCCGATGACGCTGAAGGCAGAGTATGCTTTTAGAATATTTGGTAAGACAAGTTAAAACTTACCTATTCCTAAAGAATTCAATACAAGACTGTTTTAAAAAGTTTAAAAATCTATTTTGAAATGGCCAGATTTTGATGGAGATGACATGATTGGACCCGAAGACATGGAGGAAACCATACGACGGCTTTTGGGAGACGAGCAGCTTCCTCAAGCGGATATTCTTCAGCTTGTTCAAAATCTCACGTCAGAAGCAGATTTGGATGATGATGGAATGCTGTCATTTGCGGAGTTCGAGCATGCCATTTCTAAAGCGAATAACTTCATGAGGTACTTGCTCAGGTTTTGATTTTATTTTTTTAACGATTTGTACTTTGTGTTCTAACTCTTAATTGTTAACTGCCGTGTCTATAGATGTTTCCAACTTCAGATTTGAAATTCAAGACGTTAGTTAGAAGACAAACCATTGGACCAGTATGAAAGCCATGAATCATCGATTGCAATGCCTCAAGAAGATTCGTGAAGCCGAATTTATGCAACTTCAAAAGTAAATGGTTTATTGCATTGTGGACTCAAATAAACTCGTTGGCTTTCCTTTGAAAATGTTACAAAAATACATATTACAACCAAAGATCTTATATACTATTACAACAGGTACAAAATTATTGATGTAAATGTCATTTAATTTAGATTAGATCATTAGATCTGTGTATAGTTTTTACTTTTAGTAATATTGTTAATTTTTTAATTAACATTATTACACCGTGTATAATTAATACTTCCGGTGCAGCTTATGATAATGCTGGTTATGATATGGCTGTACGAATTCTCCACTTTTTGCCAAAATATCAACTAAATTCATCTATTTAAGTAATTTTTTTACGAAATTTTTTTAACTCCCATTTTTGTATTCAATGAATGAAACAACTGAATTTTAAAAACATAATAGGTAAAATAAAGTGAATTGTGCACATGCTCCTTACCGGAATCATTCAGCGAGTTTTAACCAATGCTTCGTTCTCCAATTTTCTGCATATTAGCATATTTTTTTTGCATGGACTCAAAAGAATCGCTGTTGTTGTGTGTAGACAATAAATAACTACAAATCTATACCATGCTTTAATCACGATTAGCGTTTCTGCAAAACAGTTATGTATATTTAATATGTTTGTAGCAGCACGACCTGCTTTTTACCATCCTCGCTGGAAAGGGTGGAACTGCAGTCACGACCGAAGAAGAGATTGTTTGTCTTGATCCTAGATGGAATCCGAAACTTTGTTCCTTCTCCAAAAGTAACGGTGGGGTTGAGTTTGAGTTCCTCCTCTATGTTGTACTCTTCCATTCATATCATCATCATCATTCCAAATTTCAATACAATACATAAACAATGATTTGAACCCATTTGTCTTCATAAGCCTTTCGATCCGCTATATTGCTTTCTGTGCAAGCAAAACGAACCAAATTCATACGATAAATATTAGCCCATTACATCATCCCAAACAAAAACTTTCTCAAGCGATTTTCTCAACGGATGTATGTCCGTCCGTACCTACCCACCACCATGTTATGTTTATGTAAACAAATCCTCCGCTAATCCCTCCTTTCGTTCTGGAGCCTGGAACTCAAAGCCTTTCCCAATCCTCGCCTCTCAATTGATTGGCACCTCCATAACCCCATCCTGTTGTCACATACACACATTCTTCCACAAGCAAATATTTGAAATTTGTTTGCCTATTTTATGAACCGCACAACAGACCCACATAACATGGACAGCGACACACAAAGGTGATGATGTTTATTCTCCAAATTCTGTACCCGCCAGCACTATAAAATGGACTCATGCATGTCATCGTCTATCGTTTCATATCATGAATCATGAGAGCAAATACAATGAGCACACAAAGAAACCAAAGAGAAAGATATAGAGTATTTTCAGAGAAGCAAATATTTTAGAATGGAATCATTGAACTTTTCATCATGTCCATATTATCCCTAAAAATTAGGTAGATAAGCTGCGTACCAAAATGGGCTATTCCTAGCAAAATAGAAACAGCCAGTCACACACACATTACATTACCACTTCAAACATGATACCTTTCACTTCCTCCCGGCAATATCAATGCCAATTTTATTGGAAAAACATTTCCAAATTCGGAGGTTGAACCAGGCTCACAAAACCGTCGGAATTTTTATGCCGGTTCCAGTGGTTCCGTTTTTTGTTGTAGAATTACAGATTAAATATCTATAAATAAGTACAATTATTAGTAGGGTTGATAGGATAAAAATGTTTTTTTTCTCATACGGTTGAATATTTTATGCTCCTCATTCTCAATAGAAAATCCTCTTTCATACTTTTCCCCCTAGCTCTGCTAACCGTTCCATGAATGAATCTGGCATGCATCCGTCGCGTCGCTGTTTGAAATAATAGAAGAATGGAAGTATTGGAACATACCTACTCGATCTGGATAGCATTTTTTGTCTTTGTTCATTCTTCCGGAAACCAACCCGCTCCTGCCATAAATATATACCAAAGTAACATCATTGTAGCTGTGGTATCGCTTCTGCTGAATAGAGGATGAACTGGAGAGCTCACATAAATTTTCAATGTCTATTTGAAAAAAATCGCATCGACGGAGGATAAAGGATAGTATACCAATCGTGGTTGACCGTGGTCACAAACATGGGAAAAACTACTTTCCCACAAAATTGTGGTTTTATAAGCATCAATTACGTATGGGTACATGCTAGGGCTATAAAACTGTATTTGTAACAAAAGATATACACAATACGGATGAGTGAAAGTGGACACACTTTTCAAAAAGACTTTATCGGGATTTTACAACTTCCTTGGCGGTCCAGTGACTGCCTCCACCTGTTATTATTTTCCCAAGAACTGATCCGCTTTTTACCGCGCACTTGTTATTTTAACCGAGTTTACAGCATTTCAAATCAGAATCTTCTGCGTCACTTAAGCATAATCAAGTTGATATTGATGTGGAGCTTTCTCCTTTGAAAGAACTTTCCGACTACTTTATGGTTCCCCATCTTCCTCCCAATATTATTAAAAGGTCTTAAAAACTCTTTAAGACCCCTGTTTTCCTCGGTAAAAATGGGAAAGCCATCACATGACTGACCAAAGTTTCGGAATTATTTCACCCAGACAGGAAAAAAGTCTTTATTTTTTGCTAAAGCAAAAAAAAACGATACCAAGTCAAGTCATTTTTCTGCTCAGTTCAACCATGTAAGTAGCATGTCTCAAAGTAGCACACTTGTTGTATTCCACCCTTAAAAATAAAAAAGCAAACTCTTTTTCTCATCTTATGCAACTGTTTAGTTTAGTTCCTCCGAATCAACAAAAAACTTCTCTCGATGTGTGTGGTCCATAATCATAATCATAAAAGACTGTCCTGTCGGAAGTACCCCCGGAAAAGTAAACAAGCCTTAACTTTTTGCCCAAAGCTTATTCATTTAAAATAGAATGTTGTTGTCCCTTTTTTCTTCCTCCAGTTTGGAGCAGCTAGAAGAAAAAACTGGATGGAGTCCTTCCTCGAAACAAGTAAAATGGTCCATTTTCTAGGGCTTAAAGCTTACAAGGCTTACATCACTATCGTCATCAGCAGCAGCAAGGATTCGTCCATCCTCTTCGTTATAAGTATTTTCCCAGAATAAACTTTCCGAGTAAAAATAATTTACGTAAAAGGGCCATCCACTTAATGTCTGTCGCTTATTTTGCCCTGCTCGACCTTCTTCCTCTCTCTTGTTATGTAATGGAATGGCTGTGATGGATTTACTTTCTACTGCCATGACATGAGAGCATGGGCATTGAATTAAATGTTTTCTCTTACTCTCACGTTGTTCTGTATGGAGGAGCGCGGGCATTTAGCATCCGTCCACTCCATTTTCATTGGAAAAGGAAAGTCCTTTCTTCCTCATTTCTTTGTCCTTATTAGGGTGTCTGTCAGCCTCCAAATTTTCTGGGGCAGTAATTTAATTTCCCAATTTCCCCCGAAACTCCTCCACATTCTCAACTTTTGTATGGATGATATTGGAATTGTTTTTGTTTCTAGCAAAAAAAAATGTAGAAACCCGGAACAGTCCAAATGTCCAATCAACATCAGCAGCCTTTGAAAACGGACGGCTTCCAACATTCAAGGACGGAGTAATGAACCTGTGCTTCAAGAGCTCCAAGAATGGAAGCATATGACCCTCCAGTGACCCTTTTCTGTTCCAGTTAATGATCCCACTCCTGATACATAATAATGGATGGTACCTCATGAGTACTAATTTTGTTGACCCGAAGAAACAATGTACTGAACTGCAATATGATTGGAACACGCAAGATAAATGATCACGAAATCTCCACAACGAACGACTGACCTCCTGATTCCATTTCCCACCAATTTGTTCCACAGAGTGAGCCCTATTTTAAATGAGTGCTTTTAGATTGCCCCATATATACTCCCATGTAGTGAAGAAATGAAAACGGAAACTCACCAAATCCAAGCTCCAGCCAAAACCCACAAATATCCCGGAGAAAAAAGATATATGCCTGCTTTCAAGTCAGTAGTTAACATTGGTTGACAGGAAATAAGCGGGGGAAGAAAGACTCCCAACTCAATGCATTTCGGTTAGGTGAAGTGATATCGGCCCGACTTGATTCGGCAAAGGAAAAATTAAGACGATCCGAAAGTAGAGACGTCCCTAAACTTACGGGAACAGGATTGAGCACCAAAAATGCTTAGTTTCCGGTAATATCTGTCCCCCAAGTAGAATCTATGTAGTTTTTGTCTAATCGGTTTAGCTCCTTAAAAAACCTCTCGAGCTGCAAAAGAATACCTATGTAGATAGTTATAGTTTGGTGGGTTGACTTGACTTACAGGAAGAAAAATAGGGAGAACAGGTCTCATGATCCGATATAAAGTAAGTAGTGAGGCGTTATTAAAAAGCCGCTCTTGACGGACTTTCCCCCAAATAAAAAATTCTTACCATGGAACTAACTCTATTTTTTCTCTCGCTTATTTCTTTGAATTCGGACTTTGAGTCTGGAACACAAGCTCTTTTTAATGCTTAACCACAAGAGGGAAAGACAAGGGGAAAGGGTCATGCTGGAATGTTAGAGGACCATGCCGACTTACAGGATAATGGTTGGAAATAAGCTGCGACATTTTGCTTCCTTTTCTAATCCTCTTGTGTCCTTCCCTCCGACTATATCCTCTACGTTATCTGGATCATCATCTCAAAAAAGCCAAACCAAAACCAACAACTGGCCAGGCCAGAGAGACTGGCTTGGTTTGGCTGGGTTCAGTCGGCTCACTCAAGCTCCTAAATAAGTACCTTGCCACCATTGCCATCACCCATGCCTTGTCCAACTCTCCCACATCTGAGCAAGCACCGTCCATTTTCTTAATAAGTCACAGGATGTAATATACTAATCGTACCTAAAGAATGAAGACAAGGACGAGCTTCTGCTCCAGGAAAAAAACTTTCCATTCCGTTTTTAAGACCACGCTATATGGCATTGCTTTGAATGCCTTATATATATCCCACTCTCAAGTTGGTGGTAACATCCCATTCAGCGTTGGCTCCCAAGTTCTTTAATATCATTGTGGTCATCATCATCATTATCCTCATCAACAACGCCATTTTCACCAACTATCCACATTAACTGCTCCCATCCTCTTCATGAAATGTCCCTCGCTTTCTTAAAACCACACACGGAATCTTTCTTTTTTCCCTGGAATGGAGTCCTTTCACCATCCCCACCACCGTCACCGCATCCCATTCATTCACTCCTCCACATTGTCTCCCTTCCCAATTTCCCATCTTATTTTGGTCTATCAAAAGTAGAAAAGAATTTTTCCTCTTGTTTCTTTTATATTTTTCGTATATGCTTTACAGAATATTTTCCCGTTCCCACTGTTTTTGTTGAAGAGGGGCTTCTTTCAGACTTTTCCTAATAAAGGGCGACGCTAAGACCCGGTTTTATGAAGAGAAGTCCAGTGAATGAGTCCATAAGAAATAAAATTAAGATCTTATCGAACCCCCAAAAAATTTGTTCTTAATAGTTTCATAGTTTGGGAGACTAAAGTAAAAAAAAAGGGAAAACTTTGAACAAAATGGGATTGTTGAAGGAACTGGATTACCCAGACTAACATGGCCAACTTTGTAAGTTTTTTAGTGCATCGTAGTTTTTTAACACTATGAAAAGAAATTGCATTATAAATACCCTCCTTCTTTTATCATTTTTTACTACTTGGTCAGTTATCTTTTATTTCTGTATAATGGGGCGCCTAATAACATAAGTGCATTATTATGAAAGCCTAATTCAGTGTAGTAAAAAAATGCGAGAAAACATTTTTTTAAAGAAAGAAAATGCTTAAATGGGCAACATTATTTACAAATAAGATGTTTACAATTTTACAAGGCCTCATCATATCATTCCATTTTTCAGAGATGTTGGTGATGGTGGCTCCGACAGGGATGGCGATGGCGCTCCAATTATCAACGGCATTATTGCCCCATTTCCGCCAATAACTGTGTTGAGGGTTGTCCTAGACTTTTGGCTCTGCTCACTCGAAGATGACATCCTCATCGTGTGTGATTGCGTTTGATGAAGTGTCCCGGTTGTCCGACCTCCATTCCCCTTTTGACCTAGATTAAACACAGAGACCCTCACAGTATAATAATGACACTGTTATTGTTATGACATGCAACTTTTTGCAACAGAAAAATCTAATAATGATAGCATGTTACAAGTGTGTGGCAATAATAATGGAGAAGAAAAAAACTTAAAGCTTTATACTGGTTTCATGCTCATGCCATGACCATACCATAAAAGTAAGCTGAGAATAGCTTCTTGAGGGACTGGAGCACATCCCGCTTACACACATAAATGATGAAAATGGCGACAGCTTGGAGAACATTGAAAATGTCAAAAAGAGCCCAGTACCAGGTCAGCGTTGGGCCACTCCCCGCCCAAGTGATCACTTCAAAGACACGGGTGACTCCCATCACGAAAAATAGCTTGGCGAAGAGTTGCACTCTTGACAAAAAAAATATGAAAGGAAAAATGACTACTTGCAAGAACAATTACAACAATGATAATACATACTATACTGGCAATCTGCTCATTTCACAATTTTCCAGCGAAAATTATTTTAAAAATGAATTGAATCTTTTGAAAGAAAAGAGAAAGTACACATACGACTGATGGTGCCGCTCCAGACTCTTGATGGTAACCTTCGTCTCTCTATTATGCTGGCAGAGCCTATACGTAGTCACAGTAAAGAAGAGAAGGTTACTCCCAAGCAAAAAAACAGCTGGATAGTAAAGATAAACGTCAAGGGACAACTGCTTGATTTCACAAGACTCCCTTCCATACGCAGGTAATGGGACTCCCACCACAGCGCAATCATCCTCCGAGGCTTGCCTAGAATTAAGAAATACTGTTTATATCTTTCATTCCAGTGATAATGCTCATGCTCATCAGCTCATCATCATGTCCTTCTGTTTCCCTTTTACTTTCACTTTTTCCTCTCTCTCTCCCTTTTCCTTTAAATATAATAAAACATGAAATGAGTTTAAGAAAAAAAGTGAACGAAAAAGGAAACAGCTAGAAAGGAAAAAAACTTTCACTCTACCGTTTCTTTTATTTCCCCGCTTAATTTTTGCGTAACAAGCAGAAAGTACTGTGAGTGAGGTAGGAAAAAGTAAAAGACAAACAAATAAAGGAAGTCAGAAGCCAAGCCAGGCAAAAAAGCAACAAACATCTTTATGCGTCTCTTGTCAGCAGGTTTTCACTCAGGTTCATTGTAGCGAAGCAGGAGAAAGAATTTTTTTTTCAACTTTACTTTTTATACCGAGTTATTTTCACCCTAAATACTTATATAAAACTACCTATGTGGGATGCCTCCATAGGGAGAAAAAAATTGTTTTTTCGTCAGTACTTTATACTTTGGATGCGCTTCGTTTCCCTCACGGGTTCACCCACCCAGCAAAAAAAGCATCTCAGCATCAAGGAAAAGAAAGCAAAAAACTTTTCTACTTTTCTCTC
>JAQGAI010002799.1:0-11687 GCA_034696905.1 Lepidocyrtus violaceus
TTTATTTAAGTAGGTGAAAGAGAAAGAGAGAGGCAAGGGGAAAAAACGTTTTGTAATTGTGCCATGTCATATCGTGATGTGATGGTTCAAGTGTTTCCTTCCATCTTCCTTTCCACTACCATCTCCACCTCCTCCTCAAACTCCTCGCAAGTTGTTCATCTCTTTCGAAATAATCCCGGAGGGAATTATCCCATCCGCTCTTCCCATTTATGGAATTTCACCATCTTACATACATCTTGTACGTACTTACATATGTCTCTTGTAGTAGTAGTAGTAGCTGCCACTGCCTAGCTATATTTCTTACGAAAAAAATTACAATCTCTCTAACCTAACCTACTTCCTTTTATAGTTTCAAGTGGACACTCCAACTTTCTCTTTGCACTTGTTTAGCAGTGTAGTAATACAACAGCATTTATTTCTTCTTGTTCCAATCCTGAGAAGAGAAAAAAAAACTGGGCTAAACAGCTGTTTTTCCACATCATCCTACGTTTTTTTTTGTCCTGGAGAAAGTTGAAATACATAAATATAAAAAATAGATCCAACGGATAATGTAATGTTTTTTTATGTAGTAGACCTACATACAAATATCTGTATATTTCCCCCTTCTTTTATGTGTTCAGCTGTAAAACATTTGGATTGGCCTTTAAAAAGCGGGTTGAAGAAATTACATTTCATTCCTCTCCTCTTTCGGTCAGCCTTGTAGTTTTTTTTCCTTTGAGCAGAGAGAGTTTTTTCTACTGTCATTTAATGTCACCCTCTTTACTTCAGTCTAGGATGTCAATGCAATATGTTCCCCCTGTGGGGATCTGAAAATTCTCGGAATGTAAAGAAGAAACTACTTGGAGATTGGACCTTATAGTAGCTTATACCTTATATCCGCGACGAAATACTATCAACCTTTTTTTAAACCATATCATAAACATTCCCGGCAAGTTTTTCTTTCAATGTTGCCATTTCCCAATCCGTACCTATCTTTACTCTGCAATTCTGTTCTGTTTTTTTTTCTGCAACTTTCCTCTACATCTTTCCGCTCTTGGGCTGTGCTGTAAAAAAGCGCGTGGCTCGATCAAGATAGAAACGGAAACGAGCATTTGATTTTTTTATTGAAACCTTTTATATTTATCTTCAAAGTCAAAAACTTTCTTCAGCTCAACTAACTTGGAAACTGACCGTCTCACTGTCTATCGCATTAATTATAATTACCATGATACTTTTCCTTTCAAAGTCACTGCAGCGTGGGGAGAAGTCTAATTAATAATTATTATGAAAAGTCGATAAAAAGTGGAGGCTTACGCTTAGCTTATTTAATGAGTCTGGGAAGTAGGGTTCATTACCAAATTTTCCTACGGTTCAAACTTTCTCCCTCGTCTATCAGGCAGGTTAAAATCATTGGTTTCTGTGCTCAGCGCAAATATACATAGCAGCTTTATAATAACAATACCGGGTGAGGCGTGAACAAATAATTATAATAATTACCTCTCATATTGCTACCTTATAACTTTTCCATACAACCCAATTACCCAAATAGCTTATAATAAGCTTAACCATAAGTAAAAAATGCTGAGAGAGAACATCACATCATAATAATAACATATTACACTGACAACTTTTTTTTCATAATTAGGCATTAATTGTGCATAAAAATCGATGAATAAAAACACAAACATATAGAGACTGTGCCATTTTTTTTAGATTCTTATATTCGCATATATACATGGTATACTTATTAGAATTAGGTACTTAGCGCAGCGTCTGCAAAGGGGTGCGGGTGGGTAGTGATGGTAGAAATTAGTTTTTAAAGTGACTTTCCGTTAAGGATAAAAATTCACCAGCAGCCATAGCCATAACGATCGAATGGGTGGATTCATTGAAGGGAGAAATCTCGATTTCATATATCATATCATATAACTTTTAGACGAAGAAGAGAAAAAAAAGTAACTTTGATTGATGAAAAACTTTTGATATCAAATTGCTCACTTATGTATGTACATCAAAAAAACATCCTTTTACAGGACCAATAATAGAGATAAGGCAGTTTGTGTCAAATATATATATACATATAGTGAAGATGAAAAATAAAATGAAGAAAAATAGATTTTGCGTGAAATATTATTATTATATTGTATATAAAAATAGATAGTTTCTTTTTAAAGGACACAGGAGTCCAGACCAACAAGAACCATAATAATAAGTATATATAAAGATAATAAAATCGAAGAGAGAATAAATATCGGCTCAATTTTTCTTATAATATCATTGCACTAGATAGAACAACAACAAGAAGGGCTACAAAAATCAATAAAAAAAACGACAGATGAGAGAAATAGTAAATGTATAATAGATGTAGAGAGAGAAGAGCACACAATCGAAGTGAAAAATATAGTCAACCGCCAAATACACAAATGGTTACTTAAACTTTGGGTAGAAGAAAATACAAAAACCAAAAAAACAAGAAGTAAAATTTTATCAAAATTACCAAAAAATACTGCCTGATATTTTTAACGAGGAAAAAAGATAGTTTTTTTTAAAGTTTCATTTGATTTGATTGTTATTTTAGTTGTTTACCGATTAATGGCACAGCATCTGACGTGGAAGGCATTTTTTCAGCGACTAAGTTGAGAAAGACGGTTAGCGAGAGCAATATCGTTACCCCTTTAAAGTCAATTTCAAAAGTAGAGAGAAAAATAGAAATTATAAACTTTTCCCTTTCAACTTTGGTTTTAGAACGGGTTTTAGAATAAAAAAACAAGAGAGAGATTAGGTAGTTATTTGACATTAATATACGATTTGCTGATTTTTTATTTTTTGGCGATTGCTTTTTTATTTTCTCGTAGGAAGGTTGATTTTGCATAGGAAGGTAGTTAAGTTACATCCAACCGATGGACCTTTTTTCCATATCCCTTCTCATTTTTTACTGATGCCTGCTGACATTTACCATCCAAACTTATTATTAAAAAAGAATATCCTTTTTTCTACTTTTTTTTACCTGGAATGTTACCAAAAAAGTAATTAATATTCTCCGACGACATGCCCATTAAAGGAAGGAAAGTAGTAAGTAAAACTTGAGTGGCTATTATTATTACATCCTCATCATTCCCCTTTTATGATAGTTTGATGAATGGATGTGTACCTTTCCTTTTCTTCTCCTTTCCCGGTATCCCTTTTTTATAGTAGGTATTCCCGGGCATAATAAAGCTGACTGGTTTGGTAGAAATATTACTTTTAAAGTAAAGTGACATAATAGAAAGGAGTTTGGGAAAGGATCTCGGATGACTTTTGCAAGTTATTATGAGTCCCTTGTTGGTTGTGACATAAAAAAGTTTTTTTCACCTTTCCCCACACAAAGGATGGGAAAAGTCGGGAAGAGCTAACATAACATGAGTAGCAGTCGCAGATTCTCTTTCAGCCTACCCTTACCTACCTACCTACCCATTTGTATATCGTTTGTTTGGGAAGAAGAAAGGCTAAAAAAAACTGAGAATGGAACATATGGTGAAAGTTTGTTATTTTTTTTAAAGAGAGTAAAAAAGTGAATGGTTGGTTTGGCACATTAAAAATCCTGAAAGCTCTAAAAAAATGAAAGTTACAATGTCCGACAGGGAACCGAATGTCGTTGGCAAGTTTAACAACTGAAATAAGGAAAAGTGGGTATGGATCATAATATATTTGTTCTTGTACTATTTCCTCTTCCTGCTCCGATTTCCTTCTTCCATCCAGCAGTTATACACAAAACAATTGGACTGGAGAAACAATGATTTTTCCAACTTGATTCTATATTTTTTTTTCTTCTCCAGTTTGCTTTTCAAAAGTGGCCATCATCATCATGATCATCATCTATCCATACACTGTTTTCACTTCAAACCGTTTTCCTCCTATTTATTAACATCATCTCATCCCCTTTCCCTTTTTTTCCATCTAAACTTGAGTCCATCCCTAATAAAACCTAACATACTCACTCGCCTATATTGGGGAAGGAAAACCGGATGGGAGATGGGAAGACGAGAATTTGGGCCTTTTCTAGTTTTTTTAACTGACTAGCTGAAACAATAAAAAGGAGTTGTTCATGTCTTATCCCCATCATCAACCCATCTCCTTTCACTCATCTAGGCTAATGTGAGTTAGGGAAGAAAAAAAAACTGGAGAGAGAGCTGTGTGAAGTCGTTTTTTCTTTTTCTGTTTTCCTTATAATATTAACGAGTAGCCCATCCTTCTCCCCTCGTCTCAGCCCGATGGAGTAAATAAGTCAAGAGCCATTATAAATACATTGCTTTCTCTCCTCCATCCCAATCACCAACTTCGTGGTAGACCATTTCATATTATTATTTTTTCAAGGCCCTATAGAGCTTTCTTTTTTTTCTCTCTCTTACGTAGTACGAACTAGACTGAAAAATCTCTCCTGGAAAAACACTCAGCTTAATCTAATTTCCCCATTGTTACCTAACATAACATATCCATAAGCGGCAATTACTGTGTAATATGGGCCTACCTAATCTGAAAATATTTATGTTCGTTTGTATATGAGAATGGGACCGGTGCTTCCACATCCCAACCCATTTATCTCATTGCAAAAGTCATCCTTTTTATTTCACTCCTTTCCACTTTAACGCTTTCTCTTTTCAAAATGGAAAACTGCTTTAAAATTACGATTTAATCATTTAACGCGCGTTGTTTGTTTATTTTCTCTGAAAACAAATGGGATTTACTCCACAAAATAATATTTTTCCTTTATTAGTAAGAATTTCAACGGAAATGTTGAGCTATACACTAAATGCCTTACCTAGAGTAAGTTTCTCGCCCGAGTCCGGAGGTAGAGTGAAGCCGAGGAGGGCCATGGAGGATATCAACACGCAGGGGACAATTAAGTTAAAAAAGTAGTATAGCGTTCTTCTTCGAATTTGAATCGTGTACGTTACATCGACATAGGGCTCCACACAACAGGAGTAATACTGGACGTTCCTTTTTCCAGGCATTCCTAAAAAACAAACACAAAAGAAGAAGATCATACACCGAATACTAAATGCCCATGACATCATTGTGTCAGTCCCAATCTCCATCATCTCATCTCACACAACAAAGTCAAATACATGGGCATGGACAGTCTCTGTTCGTGAGAGGGAAATCCGATCCTCGGATATTTTTTGAAGAACACTACCCATGCTTACCTATAAGTTCCCATTCTCCATTCGTGATGAAAGAGGAGAGATCCCCGCCTTCATCATCTTTCATACTCAGGTCCACCTATGGAGCAGCAAAATTCATGGGAAACAAGTCAGTCATCATCATCATCATTTTCATCAGGAAAGAGAAAAGTTTAAAATGTGAAATGACACCGTTACTTTCTCTTTTCACTTTCTCTTCTTTTTCTTCTTACCTGAAAGCCGTCATAAGTCCAGCTGCCAAATTTCATATCACATTTTTGATCATCGAAAGGGAACCAGGTAATATCTATTTTACAGGTGCTCTTAAAGATCCCCGGCGGAACGTACTTACAGCTCCCATTACTTCTCACTACTATATTTGTATGATAAGTTCCATCGAAGCCTTCATCGGCACTGGAAAACAATAAAGGGACAGAAAGAACTAGATGAGTTTCCTTTTCTTTTGAAAGCACAATAAAAAACTTTTTTACTCCCTTTTCAAAAAAAAATCACATAAAAAAATCCCGTTCAAAATCTCCATGAAAGGACGGACCGCACAGGATGAACAACATGACTATAAAAACAGGTTATAATGATGATGATCATTTCCTATCATATCATATCATTCATAGTCCTTTTCTTCTCCCCATTGTCATATATCATATCTATTGCCAATGCATTGGAGAGTCTCGTCTCGTTCGTGCTTATCCCATTCGCATGTCTCGCCTTTCAAAACCTTCAACCGAAATACTTCGCTAGGCATGGCATATTCTTTAAAGCTTTAAAAGAGCCAGCTTCTGTCTTGATTGTTGATAAGCATATTATTATTGTCCTTTCATCCTTCCTGTCCTCTGTCCAAAAAGGATTTCTGAAGGACAAGGTTTTAAGCATGAAGGCTACTTTCACCTCAAAAAGGGAAGGGGATCCATCCCATTTTCTTAGAAAATATTAGAAGCGATTTTTAATAGACTCTCCCCAGGATCCTTCTCCGAAACGAAAAGACGGTACGAATAAGTAAGTATTTTTGAGTTGAGGTATAAAAAGCTTATTATGATTTTGTATAAAGTGAAGTGAACAAAATATAAGGCATACCTACATAAATATCACTTTGTGGGCAATAATAAGAGCTCATTCCATTTCTACAAAGCAAAGCTTAGGAAGATCCTTGGCAGGAAAGCCGGAGATTTAAATATGAAGATGATTATCGGTGAGGGAGAAGGAGGATCATCATCTTCATGTTGACTTGACGCTGATGAATGATTCCGCTTTTCCCCTTCTTACTACTTTCTCCCTCTCCCTCCAAAAGGGAGATTAGAGGGAATTCAAAAAACGTAAACAGGCAGACAGAAATGGCAGCGTAAACCAACTACCTGCTAAACCAAACCACAAACTACATGGCTGGCTGGTGGAAACCGGAGGAGGAAAGTATAAAGGAGGGAGAGGAAGATTGAAGGCTCTTTTTTGTCCCATTCCTTCCCTCCCTCCTTTTGTGTGAGTAATTGGATCCATAATAGGAACTAGACAGGTAAGTCGTCCTAGGTTTCACTCCTGACTATAAAAAAAGTAGAGCCGGATAAAAAAATGATAGGGATAAGTAAAAAAGAAGGAAGGTTTTAAAAACCGAGAGTGAATGATTTTGAAGAGGAAACGAATCCAATTTTTTTCTTCTCCTCCTGCCCAATCCAGAAATGTTTACGGAAGGACGATGCCATCTTTCTCAAGAGTGTTTACCAGTCTTATATGTGCATGTTTCTTTTTCGAGTTTATTTAGTGTCGACTTCGACTTGTTTGATAGAAAAAAAAACTTTTTTTAAACGTAATGGCCAGAATAAACCAATTCTTAAATTTCGAATGATTAATGTACCCTCCGAGTTGACAAGAAAATTCAGCCCGTAAACTACTAACCACACTAACCAAATATTTTGACGAAATAATGTTTGCTAACAATACAGTTTACGCGCGGGAAAAAAACCTCAAAGTTTATTTAGCAATTCATAATGAAACCTTCTCATCCTCATCCAAATTCTCCATTTATTTATTTGCATTACCCAGTTTCCAAATACCAGACGGAAAATCCTATTTTTGCACATGGCATATGGTTATGTAATAAAAATAAAAAAGAGAAAATTGTAAATTCTGGAAATGAAACGGAATCAGGGGAGAAAAAACCAAACCACTGCCTGTACAAAAAAAAATATATTAAATCCTAGCGAAAGAGATAGAGCCGAAGCTAGCAGCGCCTCATCCTCGTTCACCAGTCAGTTCATTTCATTTTGGATGATGATGATAAACAAACAACACGACGCGTGATGATGATCGGGAACGGATCAGCCCTGTGAGGGAAAAATGGATGAGATTTTCCAGGAAAAGCCCTCCGATCAGATGATAAGGTCGGTGCGGTAGTATTATAATTTTAAAGTCCTTTTCCCTCAAAAACACATTCATGCTTTGGATATATGTACTAAAATAAAACCAAAACTTATGTACCAATCTATATGGAATTATATCTCTCCTTCTACACCTACTCCTGTTGCATTCCGCTCTCAACTCAACAGAGTGATATCAGACAACTGACAATAGGATTCACACTCACACATAGACCAGACCACCCATCATTCCAGGCCAGAGATAATGTAATGTGCAAGCAGCAGCAGCAGGCTTTTTAACCGTATAAAAAAGGAAAAACAGATTTCACTTCTCTTTTTCCTACTTTCACTTCACCAGCGTGTCTGCACGTGTTACATGTTTCATGTTACACCACCACCAAGCGTAGCAGTAGAACACCAAGGGAAGGTGATGGTATTGGTGATGATGTAACATGAGCGGATGGGAGTGTGTCTGTAAAATTTGGTTGAAAAGTTGGGAAATTTTTTTTATCTTGGTTCCTTTTCTGTCTGCACTTACATATGTCTAGTCTGCATAGGAATTATAGATCCCCAGCAGTGGGTTAAAGGAAAATCGACTCGTATTCCGAATTCTCTTTTACAGACTTTACAGATTCAATGTATTTTACTTTGAAGATAAATGCAAGGATACCTACGATGTGGAATTAACATTCCTATCTGTAGCATATGCTTAACTGTCTGACATATGGGATAACCTTGGTTTGAATGTGATTAGATGCTCAGTTTAATCGTGAGAAAAAAGTCTGATGAAGACGCTGATATTTGGGAACAACCCGTTACATGATTTGTCTCGTTAGCAAACGAATTACTAATACAATCAATATCTCCTTACAATATCGATTCTTTGAGATCCAACTTACTTTTATTTACAGAATTGTTGGGAAAGGCAAAAATAAAATAAAAATGGCATGAGCTCTGATTCTGGAGTTCTGCATTTTGCCTTTTAAAAATAAAACACGATTTTGTATCTGTATCTACCGTACTACTTTACAGATACCAAATTTTCAGCTAATAGAGCACCACTTACTTCATGAAATTGTCTGTAAGAACATGCATCTTTAAACTCTTATACAAGATCATTATTCACAACCGTTTGGAAACTTATAAGTATTATACTCTCTCCTTAAACTTTTCCAGACTATTACGAAAATATGTTTTTGCAACGTTTCCACTAAATATTTTACGGAACTGCGACGAGCTCCCTCCCATTAAGATGATTATCAACTCAACTCAAAAAATGTCAGGCAGACAATAACAAAAAAACTTGCATAATATTTTTTTTTACTTATCTCATTCTCCTATTTTCCACTCACCTATTGTACATGAGCACGTCAGGCCTCCATAATTTATTTGGATGTATCCTAATATTATCAACCCCACCATGTTCCGTCACGTTCCATTTGAGATTGTAGTCGTTCCACTCCTGACACCCCACAAACAGAAAACAGACAGACCTTGAGCATATAATTTTGATCAATGGCCCCGATAACAATTTCCAACCAACCTTGGAAGAAAAATAAAATATTAAATTTTTGCAAAAAAATAGAAGATTAAATCTCACTTACCAAATCCAACCACACGTTCGTGGTCAGCACTTGAGCCTTCTCGTCCTATTTGATAGAAAAAAAAATGAGGGAAAAAAAGACGGAATCAGTAATGCATCAACCCACACAATTTATGTACTTTCACTTTCATATTAAAATATTCCCATTGAGCTCGAAAGTAATCAGGATCACAATCAGAGGGAATCTCTCTCTCCACCCGGCAATATCAATTTTCCCTCCCGAGCAATAATATCAACCTTGACTTTTCTCTTTTTTTTGCAAGCAAAAAGAGTAAAAAATGAAAAGGAATATAATATTTCACGTTGAACGCTTTTCACTTTTCTCCCATCCCGTAAGCCATAAAGTTAGCTGGTAATGAAGCGTCCACAAAAAAAGATTTACGGTAATGTACTGAGGAGGAAAAAAAGGAGTGAAGATGCAAGCAAAAAAGTATATTTTTTTCTTCTTTCTTTCTCTCGCAAAGTTAGGTGTTAATATGCTCCTCGTCCTGAATACCACATACAATGTGTGGATAAAAGGAATTGAATGAGACAACATTTTATTCACTCATTCATAATGCCAAGAGCAGGCCACCACCAGCAGCATCGGCAGCATCAGCAACACCACCGCTATCATCATCATCATCATCATTACCTTCACCTTCATGTATGCATGTGTGAAGAAATTTCTCCTCTCTCCATCTTACTGTTAGAGCGGGGAGGCTCCCAAGAATTTTAAGTAGCTTCAATAAGGAATCCATTTCACACGCTTCCTTTCTCTTTTCTCTCTTCTGCTTTCACCCGCCGCCCCAGCCTACATTTCCTGTGAAGCCGCAGCAAACTTTCTTTATGTTAGCTTGTTTTTTTTTGGGATGCTCGGACTCTTTAGCCATTTCCCTTAACCCAATCTTAGCCATTTTCCTTGTCGGGAAAACACATTCCGGGAGGTTACCAGCACATAACTCCTTGCTGAAGTCGTCACTTTATCATCCCCACTCACTCTCTGTGTTTTTTTTTCTTGAGGGAGAGGGAGGAAGCAAAGACTGAAGGGAAAATTTTCTTCTTCGGTGTATTATTAATGTGGCCACCTGGAAGGGCAATTTCCTATGTGATGGGATGTGATGGCCTTGAGACGACACCCACGAAATATGTATTTTTAGTCTGGGGAGTCATTTCATTTCAACTATGTACTCCCCTCAGCCAAGGAGGTTTGGGTGCCATCGGGTACGGAATCCATCCAATCCATTCATTTTTTATATTATCGCTTTTCCCCCGCTCATCTCCTAAATTAAAAGCGTGTGTGGGGGATAGGATAATACGGGGTCTTATAGCTAACATCCCAACTCATATCACATCGTCGTCGTCACCTCCTCCTCCTCCTTTTTGACAATATGAAGATAAATTTTGATGCAAGATCGTAGCGTAACGTAACCGCTTCCCATTTACTGCATTTTCTCTCTTATGGTTAGTGGCTCAGCCAGACCTTCACTCTGGATTTCATGCTGTAGCTCATCTTGATAAATGGCCAGGGATTGTTTTCCTCCTTAAAAGAGCGTCAATGAATGCAAATTTCCTCCTCGCGTGACAAATTTATGTTCGGACAGGTTGACTTTTCGAGGGCAACCTTTTAATAGGAAAGGAATAGATTGTTGAAAGGGGGAGGTGGGTGGGAGCAAAGGACCAATATGCGAATGGGGAAAAGTCTCCAATTTAAATAGTAATTGGCACACGCATCAACATCCGCCATCCACATGGTAGGATAAAGGAGTCCCCTTTTTTCCCTTCCTCTTTTTGGTGTGTGCGGGCAGCACATCATAAATTATATGTGATGGGGATGTAATTTTCTCCAGCTTTACTGTGGGGGAAAGCTTTTCATGAAGTAAAAAGGGAAGAATTATGAGATTGATCTTCTGGAAGGAAGAACACTGCTCATATTTCTCTTAAAAAAGACACGCAGGCTTACACACAACTCAAATGCATACTCAACGTAAGACTAAAGAATATTTTACTTTCTCCTCCTCCTCCCTCTTTTTTGTCATTCCGAAAATAAAAAAGGGCTTGAGTGGATCAACTGGATGAATAGAATGAGAGTAAAAAAATGAGATCAAGGCCAGGAGATTATCATTGCTTGGGCTGGTCCAGAAAAAGATCTACTTTCTTTAATTTATGTTAATTCATGAATGGGCACGCACTCCAAAGCACTCTTTTCTTTTTAAATAAATGCCTTCGCTTCTTTATTTATTTTTGCCCAAGAAGAGGAGCTCTTTAAAACAGGGAAAATTCTAATCTTGAAGATGGATGGTATGACGTGGGCTGCAGTTAAGAGTTACGGGGGCCTCGCAATAATAACGAGACACATAATGAGAAGATGAAATATGGGAGTGGGAGGAATGAAGCCACTGGAGGGAATAAACTAAATTACTCATTTTTTTGTTTTATTATTTTCTCATCTTTAAGTATTTATTCTTTGTAAAGGATTAAGGATAAAGGAGGACAAAAACAAAAAGGGAGAAGAAGACTAATAAAAAAGGAATAAAAAGACAAGGGGGAAAGCTCAAACTGTTAAATATTATTATCTCATCCTTTTTGTGCCGCCGTGCC
>JAQGAI010002800.1:0-11686 GCA_034696905.1 Lepidocyrtus violaceus
CTAATTAATTAAAAAGCTCATAAAGTAGTTCCCGCCTTCATTCTTACCAACTGCTACTCTATGACGTCCTATCATGCGCTTAATTAACTACTTTCGTAGATACAATATTCAATATTCTCAGCGTCGTCAGTTGAGTAAGGGTGACAGGAGTCAGTCATCGATCTCCGGAAAATTGCCATTTTTATTCTATGATTATCTATTGGCAGATGACTTCCATAGGTTAAAGTTGCGCTACCCAGCCAAGCCAGCAGTCCAGACTAGACCGTTATTAATATGAAACGTTCTGATAAATAATGCCATATTATGGCTTTTGTCATAGAAGTCGGGACGGACATGGAAAAATACGCACATTTTAATTATGATATGTGTATGAAAATGAAATGAAATTATGATGGAAATGAAATTATGTATTTTGCATTTCATCTCGTATTTTGAATTCATCTTAATTGAAACAATTTACTATAATAATTTACTTACTATAAATTACAATTTATTGTTGCAGTTTTGGAAAGCGGAAGTTCGTTTGTGCATGCTACAACCTAAAATGTATCACTTCTCCCCAGTCCCCAGTAGCTTTTCGTCGTCTCGCAACGTCTCTAGTCTTCCGTCGTAGTGCTACCTAAACGTTCTGTCTTTTATTTACGTTCTATTGGATACTGTTTGCGTTCAAACGATTTAAGTATCAATACAATAAATTGAATAAAAATAATAAATAAAAATACTTTTGAATCCGTTTGATAATAAACTATAAGTCGATTTGTAAATTTTCCAAAGGAAATAGTATAGTAAAGAATATTATTTATTAATTACATTTACATTATAATTATTTATAACGATAACGGATGATTTGCCTTTGTACCCAGTAAATCCAAAAGAACATTTTATTTCATAATTATTTATTTCGCTCTCGACTTTTTCCCTTTGCCGTGTTTAACCGACGGCGAGCTAGAGCTTGGGCTTGCGGGCGAGGAATGCTCTTTTAGCTGTTGTTCAACCTTTGTTGTCATGTCACTGTTAAAGAAAATAAATGTTCATTATATAGATGTTTTTTTTTCGCAAAAATTTTTGTTTTTATATATAGTTACATCTTCAATATGGTTTACTTACTATATAGCAGAGGTGGCGGAGTCAGCCCCTTGCGTTCCCTTTCCAACATTTTCTTTTCCTCTGCGTTGTTTCTTGGGCCTGTATCCCACTCGCTCATACTTTGGGAGCCATCTCTCAGAATCCGGTTTCCTTTCCGGGTCGAATTCCTTAGGAAGTTTAGATTTGCACTTCCCTTTTCTTTTCTTCTTGGCAGTGACCTTTTCTCCGGAACCAGAACTATGGACCTGAGGAGTAGAAGGCATGGAATCGGGCTTGGCTTTCTTCATCAGCTTAACACTTGCTAACCAGTTTGGAGACTCCAACATGGTCATATCCAGATCTTCGGTAGGGGGAACGGGTGGTAACTGGCTGCTCAGTTTGTGAGCTTTGGTTATATCATACTGTAAAATGATCAAAACGTTAATAATCTGATCGGAAATCTATAAAAATGTTTCGAATAAAAATTTTTTACTAAAAATGTCATCATATGCTAAAATGGACCATTAACATGTTACACGTACGCGGGAATAAGCCACTATCAACTGAGCCAATGTAGTTGTATCGTCAGGGTTTGCCTTCAACAGAACCTCTAAACTCTTCACGGCCTCTTCCACGTCTCCTTGTTGCAGTAGTAATGTTGCTGCCTTCCTCCACATCATATTCATTTGTTTCTTATCTCCCTAAATATTTTTAAAAATATTAGTTATTACCCCCTTGTGTATACTAAATATATAATTAATTTGTAATGTCTATTATAACATTTGTCAGTTCTACCTGTCCTTTCCTGTAAAATTCCACTGCCTTACGCATAAGGACCGCAGCTTCATCCAATCGCCCTTCATGTTGATAAAGCGTAACCAAAGCCCCTACAATTCCAGGTTTATAAGAGTCCGAAACAATATTTTCTAATAAAGTTGTGACATCTTCACGATTTCCCTATTGTGTAAAAAAAACAGTCAGTAAAATTATGATTGAATTTAAATGGAATGCAAGTTTAAAAAATTGGACGAGCCTTACATCACGAAGAAGTTGTTGCACAAAACATAAATTCAGATCTAATGAGGATGCCTCCTTCCTTCCAACAAACGCCTTTGCTGCATCTATCCCTTCAGTCTTTACCAACAATGCTGCTTGGATGAGAAATACGTCTCGCTGGACTTCCGAAAACGTAGATCCAGTGAATGCGCAAGTCTCTTTGCATAAATCCGCCTGAAAATACAATTACAAAAATACACTTTTATAGGATAAAAATACTTAAATGAAAAATGACATGGATAAAAAGCATCAAGCCATTTAAAAAAATCTTAGTTTCTTATACCTGTCCAGTTACAAGATAAAATAGGCACTGATTCACGTTCATATCCCGCTTTTGAGCTTGGGTAAGTTTTGAGTCCGCTCCCTCAGCGCGCATAGCCTTAACACGCTTTTTCGAATCAAAAATGTTTTGATCTTTGTTGATACACAAAATGTTGTTAGACGCCACGGCAACCAAATCAACTTCTGGTGGTTTATTCTTCAACACCTTTGAATACAGAGCCATGGCTTCTTTGCCCCTCCCCAGTTTTTGATGACAGTATGCGGATTGAATGCTAGAGTAAAAAATTAATCAAAATACATTAAGTGATATACTTTCATTCTTTCTAAATAGAAAACCAATCAATCAAATTATGTACCTAATAATAGCTGTATCCTCCGTAATTTCCTCTTCCGTAAGTCCATCTTCTTTCAAAGTTTCATTTGCTTTAGCCTCTGCTTCCTTTAGCACTTTCAGAGCATCAGCGTACCGCTCCTCAGCTATTAATGCACATGCCATATTATAACGGAGCTCGTGAGTGTCATATTCAACTTTATCCAAGCGCCTTTCCTGTTAAAAAAATGTTCAATTAAAAGTGTCAGTTTAAACTTTAAAGTTAAAAAGTAATAGTACAATTTTCAAACAACATTAAATCAACAGATTTTCTTTCTTACCGAGCCAGATGCTATAATGCAAGCATTGATAGCTGCCAAATTAGTTTGCCTTTCTTCTTCATAATCATCTTCAGCGCACCTAATCAGCTCCCTGCAATTATCATAAGCCTCATCGTAGAGCTCCATCCGATACTTGATTTGAGTCATAAGCTCATGTTTCCCAGTACTGTCGGGACAATTATCAAGGATTTCCTTAGCACCAGTCATGTCCTGATTTCGATAAAGACAGTAAGCCCTTTCAAATGCAAGATTCCTTGAAAAATTATGTGTAAAAAACTTATTAGGTAACTTTCTACTGTTTGGCGTAATTTCCAATAGAAACTAGATAAATTTATAATTAATTTATAAGCTTACTCCGTAAGTTTTGGATTTTTATCCATAAACCCAATCGCATCCGATATTTTATTAAGCTGAATACATCCGATAATCTTGCACCTGAATGCCAGCTCATCGTCCGGGATTTGGTGGAGCACTGAAAATTAAAAGCAAAACTTCATTATTTAACAATCCATCAGACGAAATTAGGTCCTCAATTTCAACCCGTTTCCACTAGTAATGCCCAATTAACAATATCTTACTCACATCTATTGCATATTTTAATGGCACGCTCGTAATCCGAATTGGCCATGGCCTTATCGAGGTCCGCATAAAGGACATTCTGCTTCACCCCCTTCTCCTTTCCAGGTTTCTCCATCTTCCTTGATTAACCTGAAAAAAATTGTAAATAATACATAGTATTTAATTAAGAAATCAATTTATATTTCATCCTACCAAACCTTTCCATATGTGTAACTTTTACTAACTTTCAGACAACACGATTTTTTTAAAAGTTTTTCCCCACATCCGCCTTACCTATTGTATTAATATTAGTGTCACTGAACTCATCACATAATTTGCTTTTGAATGACACCCCATTTGATATGGCGAAATCTTTGAACCTTTTCAAGACAAGACATGGTTCATTGCTATCAATTATTAGTGAAATCAAAATTGAGTCGTTCTCAAGTTGTTGTGGCGACAGACAGAAAGAAACAAAGAAAGACATTCTTAATAACTGCAAATCTAGGCTGCAAGTTAATAATCACCACTGGCAAAAGCTTTGTTTTTTTTAAATGTTATATGTTCCCACAGAAAACGATCTATATTTAAGATTCACATTTAAATTATAAACCTTACTACATACTAAAATCCTAAACGATCTGCATGTGCATACTAAATATATTTAATAGTACAATTTATTTAATATTTTATTATTTGCTTTGTACACCATACACCATATGCCTTTAATAAAATTAACAGCTTACCTTTACCTTGGTTTTTAAGGAACACCAACGTGATAACTGCTCACCAACGCTGAAGGATTTGGATTGATTAGTGAAAGGAATCACAGAATAACTGAATAATAATTAATTCAGTCACTAACAATTTTAAATGGCCAGCTGCTGGTCAAATCTATATTTTCAGTTAACTTTTCAGATTAGCTGAAGTATTTTTTATGTGTGTTTTATTATTATTGTAGCAGTTGAACTGTAGACGATATACTTTTTCACTCCACTTCTCACAAACGCTACCTCGAAACTACATGCTGACAGAAATTAAAGCAAAAGCATATTATTACGTGTACGTATTGACATGAGGGATCCCAACCCAAAGACTTACGAATGTTGGTGGTAGGTGTCAGTGTATCACTGCACTGTCAAGCAAAGGTTGCATTCCATTCCGCTACTTGGTTTCTAGTTTCTGCTATATGAAAATTATGTATGCCGAGCCGACAAATCCAAATCAATGCAATTCCATTTATTTAATGCAAATTACCTACAATCAAACTGTCTTCGGGAGGGTGGAGCGGGCTGGGAGGGAATAGTTTATGCGTTTACGCTTTGTAAATTTATGTTGTTTTTTTTGCACTGGACAGTTGCACAGTACGAACAAAATATATGTACTGAGGAGGTTTCCAAGGATCAATGATCATTGCATACAAATACAATCATATTCAGATCAACATACTTACGATTGGAGATTTTCAGGAGGATGGGCTTTCAAGAAAAACAGTGAATTCTGCGGAAATAGTTACTTGTTGACAGGCATCTCCACAGATATTAGATCCTTTGATTGGGCCTCTCAAAGTGATGAGAATTAGTATTATTGTCACTGCCATGCCACATACCCATCACTTCCAGTAACGACTCTCATGCATCCATACCCCTCCCAAACCATATTCCAAAAAGGAAGTAACTTTGAACTTTGATCGTATAATCATCATCATCATAACCCTGAAGTTGTTCAGTTTCTCACTATTTATCAGTCTCCACTATAGGATCCCATACCTAGACTTACATTGTTACTTTTCATTTTATCGTCTTATCAATCTAACCATGCATACCTACCCATGCACCTTTGTCTTCCATGAAGGATTCAATCCCAAAGATAAAAAATTCTCCGTACTACGTAGGCATTTCCCAAACTCTAGTCATCATAGCCATCAGCCTTCCATGATAGGACCTACGTACCGTATAATAATATTAGTTAAGCTCTTTGAAGACGCACTGCCTCCTCCAAACAATCCATAAATATCGCCAATAAGATATCCTCTTATTATTACGACCCCTGAGTTATTGTACTCGTATTGAAGTTTTCGTTTACAGCCTTCCCTTCCAATATGTAACCACATAACTTCACTATATTACTAGATCCCCTACTCACTCACCTAAAAAAGTTTTTTTTCCTGTCTGAACAAAAAAAAAAGAAAGACAGTGGGATGTTCCACATGGGCTCCCATTTCAAACAAATTTTCTCATCAAAAGGCAAAAGGGAAAGTTCGGAAATAGTTCCAGGTAAAAAAACCGAACGAACAAGGAAAACGCAATAATAAGGGAAACATAAGACATAACCTTAAGTCAGAGCAAATGAGAATGTCAGTGTCCATACCCATGTGCCTTCTTCCAATAGGAGTAGTAGTAGAAGGAGAAGGAAGCAGACAATCCATACGTTCCATTACCTCCCTCTTTTATGAATCGTGAGGAAGGAAGTATGAAAATATGTATGCGGTTTCCATTATGTCAATATTAGATATTCTTTCCACTTTCCCCCCATATAATGAACGTATTGTTGGCTCAGAATTTATTGAAATAGTTTTACTCGACGAATGAGTTTGTGCATCTGTACCAGTTCTTTTTTCCCCTCTCTCCCTTATCTATTGGGAAATTGCGAAAAAAAATAAATGTGTGTGAGAGTGTAAGCGGATGTGTAGATATTGGAGACTGTTTGCGGAAAGGGAAAAGAGGATGCTGCTGCCGTGACTCTCTTTCTGGTGAAAGTTGATAACGTTGTTACGTTCTTCCGTGCTCTCTCCCTCTTCATATATAACATAACATATAAAAAAGGCTATTTGGTTTTGCTGTTGTGTTGGCCATCGCATTGTCCGGGCTTTCTTTTATTTAAAGAAAAAATGGAATGTATAGAAATATTAGGTTTTGGCATTGAGGCATCCATTTAATTGAATTGCACTGGAAGAATTCAATATTGATCGGAGTCTCTATTCTCTATATAGTTTTGAAGAAGTATCCCTCCGATCATATATGATATTTTTTTGCTCCCTTTGTGTATTAAAGGAAAGGGAGGCACTTTCCGTTTGTCCCTTATGGGGGAGCAATACCGACGACGGAGATGCTGAGGTGGATTGTATTCCCTTCTCATCTTTGTTTGCTTTTTGTTCACCCCAGCTTCAGCTTTCTTTTTAATAAAGCGAATTATGATATGATCAAATATCAAATTTACCAGGTTCTCCAGTGGAAAAATAGTTGCGGTCGATGGTATTAGTACTTTGTGAATTGCTGGGATAAAAACGTGGCCCTGAAGGGGAGAAGGTTTTAAAAAATTTGGATCGCATTTTACATCATACTAAATATTATGTATTAAATATCATGTACCAAAGTGCCTAGGCCGTATCGTTAAATAAGATCAACCATGAAAGGACCGACATGTTGAAAACGGGAAGGAATTCTGCTGTACAGTTAAATAAACGTAGTATGTTTTTTTAGCCGAAAGAGTAGCGTCAAATTCCGGATTTTTTTTATCTACCGTAATTAAAAAAGTGTGTTCCCAATGCCAAACAGGACGAAGCAAGCATGTAACTATGCCAATTAGAATTATGTCGACTGATTGCAAATTGCTGTGCTTACAATTGGATTGTTTTAGATTTGAATGAGAGACGTGCAGTTAATCTATGACTGAAACGGAATCCCATTTAGGATGAACTTAACGATTCCAGCTTATAAGTAGCTCCAACAACAATAATAATTCAATACTCCAAGTGAAAAAAGTTTCCCCATAAGTTATGTGTCATAATAAACATATTTTTTTTCATTTCCATTTTTGGAAGGTGACGGAAAGACAGGCAAGAAGTTTAGTCAGCCTTCCAGTTCCATAATACGGATAATATTGTACCATTCGATGGTTTTATTGTACTCCTGAAACAATATGATTGACTTGTACACAGGCCACTCACATTTTTCTCCTAATTAAATCACGAAGTGTTACGTTCCCAAACAGAATTGCTTTGATTTGATCTTCTTTTCTTTTCCAACACCATTCCACAGATTTTCCAGAGGCGAGAAGGATTTTTAGCCCGCAACTAAAAATAACTCTTGTTAGATTGAAATCCACAATTAGGTTTATATAACTACATCTACCCCCTTGTAATCCGATAGTAACGTGCTGCGATAACCGGGAAAAAAACATTGTATGAAAAGATACACTACTTCGAAATGAGAATGAAAGTTGTTTTTTATGTAAGCATTATTATCTATGGCTTATTGAATCCAAAATCCAAAGCTGTCGAAACTTCAGCCGGACGGACAGGAAACGGAATTGAATTGTACCCCTTTCCCTTCCATTTCACAAAAGTTCATAATATGGGCGTAGCAGGAAGTTGACTTGGATTTCCAAGAATCTCTTATGAAATTATTTATTAGCATTGGAATTATGCTGAGACATACATTCCTACGTAAAGCATAACGGAAAACTTTTGAGAATATGCTCGTTAAAGGTTTTGCTGGGGTAGTGCGAGCGAGCCTCCCTTGTATGGATCAGCATCATCATCCTCCACATTCACTCTGCAAACAAAATGGGTTGTTGGGGAGGTGCCTTCTGTTGTATCATATCATACTATCATAGCCTACGGGGGAAATGCACCTACGAAAGAGGTACGTACGATGTTATTCAGGTCTCTACACAGGCATGGGTTTCATACTTGGATAACGGATATATTACTCGCTTTTCTTCAGTTATCCATGTGATTACCCTCCAATAGTCACATAAGATAAGCCATAAGTTTGATTACTACCGAATGCATATGAAGAGCAGTTAAGTAAGAATGCTCGTTTTTTCTCCGTTCCCCATGCACTCGCAAGTATTTACGAGTAGAAACTCCGTGATGGAAACTCCCTTCTCCGTTTTTCATATTTTCCCCTACACTTTCTTCCTCTCTTGTCAGTCTAATGTTGAATGTTGGGAAAGTTTGGAAAAAGTTTCCAGATTTTAATTCGCATACAGCTCGGCTTATTTGCAAATGAGCGTAAAGCGACAACTTTAGGAGGATATTTGTCCTTCGTGTTTTTTCCTTTTTTTTGCTACTTTCGCATTTCTTTGTCAGCCACACGGTTAATACGTGACCTATAGGAAAAATAGCAAAACTTTTAAAGGAGAATTTAAGGTGAAAATCGAAATGTATTTTGAATCTTTAAGAAAAATCGTGAAAAGGGTTGCGTTCCTTTAAAAAGAATTGAATTAGATGTTATCCTCAATGTAAGATAAATTAGGTATGGGTCGTGGGATTTAGGCAGCAGTAGAGATTTATATTGGCGAGATTCCCTTTTCCACGTAAAATAATTGTCCTTTAGTCAGCCCGGTTCCTTTCCTCGTTGTTTTCCCCAGGGGCAAGCTTATGATGTGGTGATGATCTTCTGTGATCTACTTATATCGTTTGAAGCTAAAATTGATAATTAGAAGCTAATTAATTAAACTTCTGGAGATGAAATGTTGAAATCCCAAATTGGGATGTGTGGTGTTGAAGATGTTTTGTTACACATCTTCACTCCCTTTTGGATGAGTTGGTGGAGTAAATCAACTTTCCAAATCTTGCCCATGTTAACCAACTTTTTGAGTATTTGTAAGTGTTCATGCTAAGCTTTCGATAAACTAAATTTTGAATAATATATTTGCGTTTCAACTTTCATCAATTTGCTTGAATTAGATAAAAGGCCATTCATTCACTCTGCATTCCTTCTGATATTTCTACATCATTAAAAATTTATTTTCAGGGTGCGAACTGCATTGCCATGTTCGTTTTTAGAAGCGTTTTTCAACGTTCTTGCCGATGTGGTGTACCAATATGCTTTCTACTAACATGTATTGGAAGTGTTGATTGCAAATCATGTGAAACTTCTATTCAGAAATCATATAATCATACTACTTTAGATACTGCCACTATAGATTTTTACCTTTTAATTACGAGAAAACTTCAGTCTTGATTCAGCGTTACATTTTTTTTGGAATACTGTAAAAGCAAGAGAAAGTATAAAAATGGCAGAAGGAAAGGGTGTAATTTATTTCGATTGGCTTTATAAATTTCTTTGTATGTACGATGAAAAAGATCCAGTTTATTTTTCCCCTTTTCTATGTATCTCTCTCAATGTTTTCGATGCTGTACCAAAGTTTGAAAAAAACTGGGTACGTTATAGAAGTACAACCGATATAAGCAAGTATCATTCAGCTTATTTGTTAGTTTTGGCTGGGAAAAAGTAGATTGATGAGCTGAAACAAAAGGAGTTTGTTCCTTTAGGCCTTGGAAATTGTATTGAAATCTGAGAATAATCGATTTGTTCCCTTGAATTTACTACTTTCTCAGTTTTTCCAGACATGAAAGGACGTGGTGGAGCGAGAGAAAAACGGAAAAGGAAAGCGTATTCAGCAAACGGCTTTCCATTTTTCATTTGTCGTCTCACACGACGATCCCAAAGTAAATGGTGGAAGCGTACAGCAAAACACTCAAACATCGCCGTCGTCATCACATCCGTCGACGAACTGCACACAAGATATCGACTATGTTGTGAAGTAATAAGGATAAAAGAATGAGTTAGGTGGATTTCATCCTATTTCCACACTAGCTTCAAATATAACCAGATTCAAAGATGATGGTGATGACGATCATGATGGCAAGTCTTGAAAAACATTAGTAAAAGAAGTGCCATCGCCACCATCAAACCCATAGATTCTTGAATGGATTGAAAACGGGGGTAAAACTCACATTATCAGTTCAAGTCCTTCCTTCCCTTTTCTTTCTCTCTCTCTGGAGTAGACGACAATTTGATGATGATGATGATGATAGTGGCGATGGCGACATGCGACAGGGCATAAACGATTTCCCCATCACTATCATCCATCCAGTGACACGTGATACGAGATTTTGTCACCGACATATTAGTGGAAGGCCTGGAGTGAGAAAATGCACGTAGAGTAGTGTTCAGGATTCAAGCCAAGGGTTGGTTCACTGTCAACAGAATTTTATTTAGAAAATGTGTCAATAAAGAATGATTTCTTTCCTTTTCTCCCCGTTTTTTCTCCTCTTCCTAATCTGTTCCCATTTCTTTGTATGTTTTTGTACGAAGGCCCGGTACTTCCTTCCATGAATAGGCATTGTTTCTTTCCCCCGTCTTCAACGAGATTTACTTATGATTTCATTTTCTGATTAGGATAAAGGAAAGCGTCTATAATCCCAAGCTGGTAGATTGAAGATGTGCGGCGCGCGGTTCGAACTAGTTCTATCAATGTCTGAAGTCTGGTTTGGAGATGCTGAGTTTGTCGTATGTATATGGTCTTCTACTTGATATATTTTATTTCTTGATGATTCCACTATGACATTACCCATTATGATTGTCGTCGTTGGTGCCTGCATCCCCATCTCAACATTTCATTACTTATGATATCTCATGATGTAAGAAGATGATGATGATGCTTGCTATTATGCCAAAATACATTATACTTGTATATCCCACCATATTTCGGTTCATCTTTGAGGATGACCGCGACCACAGTATTATGTGTAGCTATATTTTAAGCCTATGCTAAGTTGACTCGCTCATTAGGGAATGTTTTTTATATGGTTTCTCTCTTGCTCGACTAACAGTTTGCCATAAAGTTAGGGTCAAGGGATTAGATAAAGTATTCATGTGTTCTTCCTTCCTCTCCAGTTGTTAAGTGGGAGTGAGAAGCATGTCGTGTGTAGTTTGCTTCATCGTCAGTGTGGTGACAAGAATGGTGAGCCACCCACTTTACTTAAACTATGTGGAAGGCCATTTTGTGTGAAAATGACTTCAATAACCATTCCCGTCAGATTACAAAGCTTCCCATCAACTTCTATAACAACGAGGATTCTGAATGGAGGAGAAAGTCAATAGAAACATGCAATAGTGGCAATCAATAAACAGTCAAAAACACTATTAACATATCTTGCAGCGTAGAAGACGGTTATAATACTAAATAGTTAATTTTAGTCACATTGAAGTCAGCGCATAATTAGCTTTCGAATGACACCCCATTTGATATGGGTTAATTATATGAAAAAGTTTGACCT
>JAQGAI010002801.1:0-11682 GCA_034696905.1 Lepidocyrtus violaceus
ATCACTAAAACTTCGAACAGACACTAAAACTTATAAACGCTGTAATTTCATTAAATAACAGAAGTACGTATATAATTACTCATGGACTATTTCCATAAAAGAGGATTAGTTTTATTAGACTAAACAAGCCATCTTTCAACTTTACCCTTGACTGGGCTATATTATTATAAATTATGAAAAGTTCAGTTCACTTTACTAAAAAAAACAGCTAAGTTGCTTACACAAAAGTACAAATATCTAGTTTGCTTATATGTACTTCCATAAATAAAATGCATTTCTAAAAAAGATAAAACGTAGAAGAAATACACGTTTGTTTTTTAAAGTAATTAAATATTAATTTGAGAGGAAGCTCATTTAAAATTTTGAGATGTCGAGTTTTATTTTTCAAAACTTAATTGCATGGTATGATATGATATGATATTAATATATGTAGCAATAACATAATTAGGGTTTACCGACTGGCAAAAGCCAAAAATGCACGCATAACTGTAATCTGAGGGATTTCATTTTTATTATAGTGCAATTAGTCATATTATATAGATATGCGATGTTCATTGTTATATGAATTGGTAAACACGGTTTATTGTTTTTGAGGGGCTGCATCGTTGAAGAAACTAGTTTTCTTGTTTTGTTCATCAATTATTTTCATTCTTTATATTAAATTTGAATCAACTTGAAAACTGTTTGCTCAGCCCAGTTTTTTCCTTCAAAACAGAACCTAGCCCAACAAGGATAAACATGAGCTTAATTCTTTTCTTTACATCGATGTTTTTCATTAATTCATGTAACTCAATTCTATGAATTCACTTACGTTGGATAGGAGGAAACCGGACTAGCGCTCTTATAAAAAACAATAATCATTTTCTTTTTTTAAAGCATTGCAAAACTCATCATCAGGGCTGAAACTAATTTTCTCCACTGACTGGCATAGCCGGGAGCAAGCATGTCGCGGTGTCGTTTTTGATGGTCTGCAATGTTCAATATTATGCTTGTCAAGTGTATTAGTATAATTATATTTATTAGGAATAATAGACTGTTGGGTATAGCTGCCACCCTTGTTCATAATGAGGTAAGACAAAAAGTATGAATGAGGAGAAAGGTTGCCTCCCCTGACGATAAGAGGAGAGCCACAACAACTAATACTTGTTTTCATGATGATACGGATAAGCATTCAAATGCCGTAATTATGATAAGACGGTAGGCTTTTCAGATAAAAAATGGAATCTGTGCAATACATGCAACTATTCATCATCTTCCGATGAAAGAAAATTAATTACATCTTTGACTTGAAAGGGCAGGGCAAAGGGTTGTTACGAGCATACCTAGAGATAAATAATCACAGTGAAAACTATGCTGTTTTGCACCATTATTGTTGCAACAATGTTATGCCGTGATATGATGAACTTCTTGAAATAAAAATACGAGAAAAGGGCTAATTCAAATGCAAATGGGATACAGTGTGTTATGCTTGGTTTAGCAAGTGTTCATAAGTACCTGCTAAAGCTCCTACATTTAAACAGATTATATTTTGCAAAAAAATACTTTGTAACGAGTCCATGTTTTCAGTAGAGCGATGATCGGTGGCTAATTATGTGTAGTTTTGAAGTGAACTTTTTAATGCAGTTATATGTACAATTTTTTACACAAATTGTTTACTTCTTGCAAGATATCGTTGGTAATGTATGGTGCATAAAGATGTAAGTAAAAGTCACGTTATGTTACATGACTTTGACTAGATTTGTGTAAAAGCATTTTTACCTCCTTTCTGTAAACTGTCAAGTTTCTACTTTGTTGATTAAGAACAAATCAAAACTGCTCATGTTCGGGCAGTGGATGTTGATAGCTGTACTCAAATAACGTGCGCTTATAAGGAGGTACGGTATGGTGCTATTCTACTGTAAAATATGACAGATAGATTAGCAAGAGGTTTCATCTCGGCGAGCGGAGTGCTTTCCTTATTCCTGTTTTTACAATTATGCATAACCGTACTCTATTGAGATTGTGGGCACAATCACGCATTTTTTACTTTCGCAATTCTAGGTCGATCGAGCAGTATAGTAGTCAGTCACACATTTGCATCGACATCAGCATCATAATAATGCATTTATGCATCTTCGTTGAAAAAAATCGAAACGTGATATCCTTCATCTAATCGTAAGAATTTTTAATAAGGAGGGAACAATCACTTCAAGAAAACATTTTTATTTTGCATCTTACAAAAATTGTGGGTTGGGGTTGTTGTTGTGTAGTATTTTTTTTCTAATTCAAACTTAAATTTAATCCGTAGTCCGTATATGGATCTATTAATTTTTTAATGATAGGATATCCATTATTTAGTCATTGATTAAATAAAACAGACGTAAGTAAATGTATCATATGGAAAGTTGTTGACGGGTCATATCAATCATGATGTCATGTATGAGCATGTTGTCAAGTCAGAAAATCGAGTCACCACATGCCATTCAACACAATGCCACTTGAATTCAGCTGGTTCGTTTTTTCCTGCATAACATTAGATTTTATAAATGCCCTTCCCTAATTCAATTGTATCAGTTTGTGGGCATAAGTACATGATGATGCGATGTTCAAACAAGACCACCGTTAAGTTCATATTCATTGGAGATTGTAGAAATGATTCATATGTTAATGAACGACATGGATGATGTTGGTTATGTAACTCATGATGATGCAGTAGAAATCATCACGTCAGCCTCTCTCAGCTTTATTCAGCAGAATTCTCAAAAACGCCTGGACAGGAATGAACTGGAAGTGTTATCTTCCGGGCTCAGCGTTTTTTGGGTTCATGCACGTAACTTGATTTCAAGTATTCAAACGTATTGGCACCGTGAAAGTAGAAATATGAATAGAAATATGATGATGTAATTTTTTAACGCGTCACTTCATGTAACTGAAATGCAGTCACGTTATGAACACGAATGGAATTTGTTCCCTACAGCTGTCCTTTGCATAACAAGCTTAAATTAATCCATTTGTTCAATTTAGTAAGTCTGTTTACTTTCGGGGAAAACCCCTCAAGTGACAGTGGACGTTTGTTCGGTAGGCATTTGGAATTAGGTTGAATAAGGAATAAAAAAAAGATTGTTCCAACGCATTCATTTCGGAAAAATGCTTATCCGTACGCGCGTATTATATGAAGTAATAAAAAACATTCCACATAATATAATAATCATTTCATTATTGTTTTCCAGTATAGTTACATCATATCCACTTGTTCCAGAGACTCCGGCCATGCCAAATAGCATTGAAAGAACTGTCATATCCGGGTTTGTTTATCAGAATTTTTGGCGAAGTTAGTCATTCTACAGCTACAGGTACGTGATGGGATGAGTCTTGTTTATGGATCCCGAAAGGATTTGTGCTTTCTCCTGAAAATGAGTGCACAATATACAGTTAATCGTCAAGGGAAGTATGTATCACGTAGGATTAGGATCGAAGTGACAGAATGATTTGGTTTTTTAAATCCGGTGTAAACACGTACTCATTTTGAAGTAAAGTCAGGTTCATATGTACCCTTCACAGTAAGGGGATTGACGGGAAGTTGTTTTAATCACGTTTCACCTCTGCTCAAGTGATGTTGACAATAATAGATCAACGAGTTCAAAACAACCCTCAAACTCAACTAAACTAAAGCCTCACCACACCACCTTTTCTCAATATGTAAGGTGTGTTTACCTCATTCTGGAAACAACCCTTTTTGCTCATCAATATCATCATCATCAGTGCCATGGCTTGAATATTTTAACTACGTGAATAAAATCTAGAGGGAGGTTATGTCGGTAAATAAAATAAATAAGATGCAACTCTTGTTAAGTCCAATTAGTAACCCTCTTGAGGTACCTCTCCCGGCACTACAAATATGAGTAAGTAAGTTTGATCAGTTTTTTATTTAAAAAAAGAATACAGCAGTAACTGGTTTTTCGTCCTATTGAGAAAACAGCGAAAAATAACTGAATAAAAAAAATACTGACGCACTGCAAAACAACAAGTATACTATGACGTTTATGTGCACTGTGGAGGAATGATCCATATTTACATGCAATCTATTGAGTGAGCACACCACAATATACTGTATCATACTTTTTTTTTATATAAAAAAGGAAAACGGAATTTTTAACGATAGTTGAAACAATGTGTGTTTTTTTCATCTCTTGTCATGCTCCTTTTAATTTATTTTATGCGTAGACTCGACCAACCAGCTACCCCAAATAAACATCATTAACCTTGTTGCATTGTCATTTATTGCACCATCATAATAGGCATTAGCGTTTTTTTTTAATCGTAAGTTGAGAAAGACAGAAATGGCTCGGGAGCAAAGGACTGGCTTAATGTTTCTTTTCTTGTCTAGGATATTTACTATGAAGGAGGAGGGCACTTATTAAAGTCAATCTCTTGTTGACGAATCTTTAAGGTTATGCGTAGGCACCTATGTGATCTTGTCAGGCAAAAGTCGTAGGGTTCATATTGTTCATAGGCAAGGCACGCACGTTTATTCAGCCTTTTAAAAAACAACTTCAACTAGGCATTGGCTTATTTATGAGTTCTAGGCATTCTAAAAGAGATTTTGTTTATTTTTTTTTTCGAAAGATTTTGTTACTTAATTTAAACGAGCCATTTTAATGAGATACATCCGAAATCTGGAGCAAACTATAATGTTTCGGAAAGTTTATGTGTTGGCACAATTTACAAATTAATTAACTTTGACTCTATAACATATTTGAACATCCTCTTATTATGATTTTATATCCAGAGCAAAATTTGCTGAAACTTTCAATGTCTTTTCAGTAATTACCAGTTTAGTTGGAGAAACAGGAAGACAATTTTAATCGTTTGCTTTCAACCCCCGAACCGATAACATTCCATGAGCATTGCTCCAATAAATCTCGTCAGTTTGATATGGTCGGTATTTTTGGAGAAGCGAAGCCAGCGATTCCCCAATTAAACTCCCATTACGTGCCTTCCCTAAGTCAACATTTTAAAATGTTTGTGTTCATTTTATTGTTTTTAACTTTCCATCAGCTAATTCTCTAAAAGTCGTATTCACGCATCGGAGGCCCCCGAACCGACATCAACAACACCCGAACACCTCGGTACAGTGTTTTCAAGTTTTCGTAACGGTCGTAAATTTTTATTCCTGTAGATAATACTAATGTAATGAGTAGGTCGTAAGACGGATCGGGAGTTAAATAGAAAATGAGCAATTAGATTTTTAATGATAGCATAATATTCATTAAGACCTCTCATGATTTGTTTTACCCGAGTATCCGACTGTCGACTCCTGATAATTAAGTAAAATCTAAATTGGTTTTTATTATCTCCCCGCGAATTATTGCGTTGTTTACTCATACCCGGATCATGATAGCCATAATTTTCTGATTACAAAAGAGCATACATTCCTCTTTTATTTATTTTTTATGCTATAAAAATGTAAATTTCAACAAAAATACCAGAAATTGTTGATAAACTGTTGTATTATTACAAAAGAACAATCTGAGGGCTCTTGAGAGCTTTAGGATATTTATGCCTGAAAAACTTCAAAAATCAAAATATAATAATACTAATCCTTACTCAACAAGTGTATTCGAAATCAATTTGCCTCCTCTCCTCCATGCTTGAAGGAGAGAGCATAGCACTTTGTTGAAGCAAGTACCATTTAACTAGCAAGTAAATCTAAACTAACGTGAAAATTTAAGTACAGTTCGGCAGATTTCTCTGTATACATTGTACAAATATTATATTTTGTCCAAAAAACATTTCAAGATCTTATGAAAAAGAGAGAAAACACGAGAGCCTTTGCACTCGATGTGTATATTTCATGCGTAGCTATCTCTCTTTTTATACCCAAAGAGTTTTTACACTGACTGAACTACAGAAAGGAAGAAAGCATTTTATTACTCATTTGCTCCATAGGATTTTTCTTAAAACGCCAGCTTTTTCTAAATAGCCTTAGTCAACTGAAAATCACTTATCTGTGACGAGCATGAGCTCGCGAATGTGAATTCATAAAAGCCGAGCAAATCTCAAGTTTTGTTTAAAAAAAAACAAGAACCATCATCATCGCCATCAACCAGCCAAACAGGTTTTTGTTTCTGGCCTACCACACTGACTGTTCTGTTAGCCGGTCTCTTCCCATCCTTTTTTGTAACTTGCTGTGGCTTTGCTTGCCTTAAACATGAATAGTGTTAGTTGGGGATTTCTCTTTAAAATTTACGATGGAAAATGTTTTTCTACAAAAGGATGAATTAGGTACATAACATGGCTCACTCCTTAAGTAAGTTGATGGACTAACATTGTATTTCTTTTCCTTTCAACTAGGCTGTCTTACCCTGTTCAACTTGGCTACATTGTTGTAAATTGTCTATAATTATAATAATTTAAGTATAGTACTTGCTGTTCATATTTGTGAGACTACATATTGTTGCCGTACTCGTCACGTAACCTCTTTCCCTATTCAAGTCAGTTCAATTCAATTCTTTTACAATTTTTTTTTTCAAAAATATAAATGTCTGTACATTCAGTTATGCACTAACAAAGTTGAAGCAGGTTCAGGTTGGTTAGGGTCAGCTCTTCTGAGATGGTTCATCATGTTACATTACATTGGCCTGTAGTACTATCATTTTTCTAAATGTAAAATCCAATCAGGGGGATTGAATTAAAGTAAGTAGTGGCGGACGTGGTTGTGAGGCGGCTGTTCGATGAAACGGTCACAGAGTGAGTGATTGTAAAAGATTATGTTTATGATTAATCTAGAAAAAAGATATTGCTTTACCTACAACTTTTTTTTACCTTGATCATCATCACTGACGATGAGTTACATTCTTTAAAGTACTTTTTTATAATGAAAACGATGAATAATATAAATCATATACGATACGAAGCAAAAGTCCAAACACAGTAAAGTTAGTCAAGAAGATTGTAGGTAAAGTAGGTAGGTATGATGTACAGCAGGTTAATAATGTGATATGAGCAGGTGCTAGATTGTGGTAAAAAACAGAAAAACTGGACTCTGTACAAGTACAGATGTCAATCGGAATAAAATATACCACAAAAAATCCACTCTCATAGGCTGGGCTGAGTAAGTGGCGTAATTTGTGCAAAACAAAAAAAAATGTTCTTACAAATGATCATAGATATAACGTAACTGTTGGGGTCTTGTTATAAGTCTATAGTGGGTGATATTATATGACATGATATGATTTATATATTTTATAAGCATCGAGTGGAAAATTCGCATTGGTTTAGGCTGTTAAGAAAGAATATACATAGTGGCAGAGGGGGCATCATCAGCACCAGCAGCGACAGTGACTACCGAGTCGACTGCAGTGCAAAAATACTCGGCTCTCACCATCACCGTCATCAGAATCATCATCATGGCCAACTTGAATATTTCACCAGAGCAGAGCCACTTTTTTCGAACTTACTTACTTTGCAAAATATTGCGGTTGGTCGTGTTCTGTTTTTCCTACAGAGCGTGAGCTTGGCTCGGCTTTGAGTTTTTTTTTTGCACAAGTTGAGGTTGAGATTATCTTACGACATGCATCATTTCATGATACGACGGCACTACTACGGCTTGCCTGGGCCATGAATGATGCAGAAGCAGAAATAGGAAAACGTAGTGCCAGGTTATGTTCATATTATATGCTCAACATCCCAGACTGTTTCCGATCGGGTTTTTGCACCCATCGTATAAATGTTCTCTCTTTTAAATCTGTATAAATCGCTGTAATGTAAAGCTCTGTATAAAACTTGCATAGTATGTGGTAACGAACGATATAAGAGCAGATTTTGAGGGATGCAGAAATGTATTTTTATTTGTTATGACGAAGAAAACACCTAACCTATTCCTTTCCTCTCGGGTTCTTACTGACTGAATTTACGGACTCACCTTTTACCTTTAAAACAAGGCGTGTAATATTTTACTTTACACAATTTCCTACTTGGTTTTCCCTTGCCTTTGCCAATTTTAGTGGATGCCATTTTAGCATTCTTTGCGGTATGATGATGATGATACGATACTACTGCTGCACATTCGACTCGGTTCTTCTTTTCCCCAGCATAGCAGCAGGTCTAAATATGCTGCATATGTATATTTTGTTGCCACTATTAGATCCAAAATGGCACATACTTCATGCATCATATTATGTGAAGGCAGATACGCGTTAACTTCAAAAGAACATTACGCGCGTTTTCCTAGAATTATGCTGGGTGAACAGTGCCGTTCATGAGTGAAAGAACATCAATGTGTACCCAAAAAAACCAGTCACATATTTACTCTGATAATGATGTACCATAAGCATAAAAGTAACCTAAACCAAGAGTTTGCAAAGGATGTACGGGAAAATGGGATAACAATAATAATATTGTATTTTTATATTACCCCTTGAATGCCTCTTGAGCCCATGTAATGTTGTCTAAAAATAAATATAACATGAAATTATTGTTTTATACAATTTTATACTTTGTATTGTATGTTTATATATGGCTGGTCGAAAGCTCATCAGTGGCTAGTGGCTACATTAGCTTTACTTGTTCGTGTCACTGGGTGCTCCGTGTTTGTAATGTTAATCAACATTACTTTAGCCAACTCAATTTTTGCAAGCTTTTCCTCATGAAAAGAGGCTCCTTTATAAACAGCTATATCCACCAGATAGATATACATAGATCCTATTAAATGTCCATCATCATCAACAACATCTATGAAATTTATTCTCGGCATCGGCAGACCTTTTCGGGTGTTGTTATAAAAAGCTATCCATCCAGGACTTTACCGAAAATATTCTCGTCCGCCCGTATGTAGGTACGAGTATGTATTCCAATAATCGTGAAATGAAACTAGTTTTGGAACACGTTACTAAGCCGTTTTTATGGAGATGGGAAAGGCGATAGCGCAACGCTATTGGCAATGCTATGGTTTGTCCAAGTCAAAGCCAGTTTTCCCCATTTTTTTCCCTATGAGTAAAGTAAAGTAATAAATGCCGTGTCATTGTGGAAGGAGAAGTGTTATCAATTATATAGTCTAGTCTAGTGTACAGTGTGGTATGGTGTGGCGCTTGCTTCTATTCTAGGAGTTGAATAGTCATGCTATGGTTTATTATTTGGCACACTCCTCCTCATACATGGCTTGTTTTTTTGCACAGTTTTTAAAGACATACATACCACACTGAGCACCACTATAATATCGTATCATAGCATGTACCTATGCCTAGTGGTGGAGTAGAAGTGTCTATGGTCAGTTATCAGTTTGTTTGTGTGCTAGTGAAACCGAAGCTGATACACAGTCTCAATAACGTGCACAAGGTTGGTTTGCAACTGGAAAATGGAATAAAAAAATGTTGTTTTGGGAAGAATAAGATTGATATCATTGTAGCGCAAAAAAAACTTTTTGGATTATTGCGAAATATGAGACGAGTTGAGTTTAATCTGACTTCACCGATTATATTCAGCGTTCAAGGTTACTTGTGTCATTTAGTGTAAAAAAGTATTTCACGCAGGAGAGTAGTAGCTATGCTCGGTTGAGTTATTGGAATAATTATTTTCCTCATCTCATCCTCAATCTGGTTTTTTATTAAAACAAGATTGGGCTGTTATAACTGACTGACAACCTGACGAATTGTTATTCATGTTTTGAAAGGTTTAGAAGGAAAAAAATATTATGAAATAAAGCTGATGTTTTTATCATAAACTGCTGTATCGAGGATCAGAAGTTCCTGTGAAGAAACTTATTATTACTGTGTTGTGACCGTACCAGTCACATTGTGAATAGTATTACATATCTGAATGGAAAAGATGAAAACAATAAGTTTAATAACAGTTCCGTTTCCATCATATATAAAGCAATGGAGTGGGTGGGGGTGTTCCTTCCCCGAAGAAGGTTGCTGGAATGACCACGTTGAAGGCCATTTGTTAAAGAGGAAAAGTTCCCGAATGAGCTATAGCACATACCTTAATACCATTTTTAGGAAGGCCGAGATTGGCTAAGCATGTTTGGGTGCATATAATCAATTACAAAATAAATAGTATATAATAATTTTGTAAAAGAATATTTAAAGTGACTGACACAATTATTATGATTAACTAAACGAAAGGCTGGTTCCAGTGTATTTTAGACTGCGTAGTGTTTAAAGATAGTATATCATAATCATAACGAAAGCATTGACGTAGCCTGTTTACCACGTACCCACACACACTGTGAAGTCTGTTTCGTAGCGTCGTCAGCACATCCGAAACATTCGGTCGCTCGTTTTTTTTTGGAGATGCTTTGGTTGGTGGAACCCTGTAGATCTGTTACTCGTTACTTGCAAAGTACGCTCGTTCCTACCGTATCCTAATAACAAGCAGGCCGTTGCTCTGCTCTGGTTTTCCATGGTGAGGCAGTTCTGCCAAGAAATCAATACTTTCCACATTCGCCAACTGCGCTTTCCCTAACCTAGCCCAACCTATGCGGAAAGGAAGGGGAAATTTCCAAGGACATATTTATAACAAGTGACTGTGTGGAAGCTGGGAGGCCATAAAGGAAAGTAGAGAAAGTAAAGGCTGGAGTACCCTTACAAAGGGATCGATAAGAAAAGAAAAGGAGCTCAACTTCTTCCTTTCTCTCTTCACTTGGCTGACGTACTCGTTCCTGGAAAGGATTGCGAATTATTATAAAAACACTAATAGTGTATCAAGACATGATTCAGATGGTGCATTATAAAAACAGTCGTAAAATATAATAAGGAAAATTGTGCAATTTGGTTTGTAACGAAACCTAATACAAAAAGCAATTATACCCACCTATTTGAGTTGAGGAGGAAAACAACAAGCTGTTTAAGGAAGGTGCTAGATTTATCTTCTGTGGAAAATTTACAACTCGTCATATTTATTCGCGTACCTAGCTACTTAATGACTTAATGACATTTTTGTTTTTGTCTGTGCTTCTTTATTTGGTGAGCTAATAGGTAATTCTTTGCGGTCACAATTACAGTGTAAAACTAGTTGAAATAAGAAACAGAAGCTAAACCCACAAGGAAAAGATAATTATTGTGTTATCCAAAGTTTCTTTTTTTTGTGAAATATCTATGACTGACTACCTCAACTTGGGGTTTTCTTCAGCTGAACGGTAGTAAGACAGTAATAGTGTACTTTGGTTTGGAAGGAAGGAGGAAGTAGTCCATACCTAAAATTCTGGATTTACGTACTCTCGCTTCTGTTCCTCCGCGTGAAAATCCCGGTGACTTAAAAACTGAAACGCGTTAAGAAAAAGTGTTCTGCCAGACAGTATATAGTCTATAGGTGTATAGTAGTTTTGCTTCATAGCTGATCAACAAATCACTATCTTTGTGTTATGACCTATGCCACTGTGCTGTATGCTTGCGGTTATGATAGACATTACTGTCTAGTTCATTGAGTTTTAGTAGAGAATTTTAAGGAAAAACATACCATACCCGAATTAAATTGGGCAAATCCGTCCAAAAGTCATAATGGGGTATCATTTCCGGCCCCTCCGCCCCTCTGAAGAACTTCCGGATTATGATCCCACCCCCAAAATAGATCAGAACAAAGAAAAAGAAGAAGAGGCAGAACGCAGTCCCTCCAGACATGCCATCGTCCACGGGAATAATAGGAGCAAACGTGGTAGGGGGAGCAGTCGTTGTGGATGTTGTTGTGTTGGACATGTTAATATTT
>JAQGAI010002802.1:0-11681 GCA_034696905.1 Lepidocyrtus violaceus
TTGCGACAATATCTAACCTAACAGATAGGAACTTTGGCTCGAGCCAGCGCTTGATCATTTTTATTTCTATTTTTTATGGCCATGTACAATAATTTATATTAAAAAAATCGGTATATTTCTGATTTCTTGGAGAGCGCCGATGTTGATGGTGCTTGTTTTAGAATAATATTGAGCTGTCCATTAGTTTTTTTGATTTAAATACATTTTCTTTTTTTTGCAAGGGTGCTTTCTCTTTCTCTGGATGTGCTATAGAGAGACCCCAGCATAGTGCTGCATTAGAAGATTCGTATCCTGATGATAAACATGGAGGGCATAATGCTTACAAAAGCAAATTCATGTTCCTTCCTTCTCGTTTTCATCACTTTCCTCGGAATATATGTGTGTAATATGTCTGGCGAGTGAATGAACGAATAAATGAATGCCAATGAAAAAAGCAAAAAAGAGGAAGAAAGTATTTTCTTTTACATGAAGTATCCATAGTACAAAGGAAAAATTACCCCGACCAGACCAGCCTAAACACCCCCAAGAGCAGTGAAGCAGAGGAAAGAGCTACACAATACAACAACCTGACATTCTAAAAAGCTATCCCCCAAAACCAAGTCAATGAGCTTAGTAGACTAAAGCCAACTTTATTGATATGCACATGCTCGGCTCCTCATAAGTAGCAACTGATTTTCCGGATTATGTACTTCCACATTTTTTGATAAGTTCACGTCATCTTATGATGATGGAAAACTATCCGCTTGCTATACATTAGCCTATAGCCTTTCCCTCAAACTTATAAATTCCAGACCAGGCACGAGTTCCGAATTTCATACACCCTCTTATTAGCCATTATCAAAATATCGGGTGAACAAGATTTTCCACTCCATTTTTCGATTACTCCAAAAAAAACAGTAAAAAAAATTATAAGCTCCTTTTGTCAACTTCCCAAAGCTGACATTTCACTTACTACGTCACACACTTCCGGTTTAGCATTTATTTCTTTATTAGAAGTAAAAAGCGAATCAGTATTCCAGAAAAAAACATCGGAAACTCATTCAAATTCATTGACAAGGCTCAGAAAACACCGTCAAATTACAAAAAAAAATACATTTTCTTTTATATCCGTATCCGATCATGACATTTATTGGAGCCACAAAAGAACCCTACCATTCCAAAAGTAAAGTCATTCAACCAACATGTTTCTTGAAGCAAAAGCCATTTTCAAAGGAAAAAAAACAGTTCATGTGTGTAGTCCATCTAATGACACTCCTTAGTCTTCATGAAGTCTCATCTCCTCATCCCTGTTGAAATGCCTCTCTCTCTCTCTCTTTTTCTTTCTTTCTCCAATCCTCTATTATTATGTATCATCAGGAGGATCATCATCAACATCATCAACATCATCGACGTTGCCGGTATCACCATCATCATGATTCCTCGTTACTTTCACTCTGTCTAAGGAGGAAGCGACTTAAATTGAGCAAAGTACATTTTACATTCCTTTTTTCCCCTCCGCCGTCCTTTTCTCCCTCAAGCAAAGCTTAAGAGAGAAAGAAAAGCCAATGCCAGGAGACAAGTCACTGTAGAGTCATTCTTCCTTAGTCAGTCAGTCCTCCACTGTAAAAGTTCTCGAGGGAGTTCTTTCATCCTACAAAAAAAAGTGCTATTGACTATACTAAAAGCTATATCTCTAGTCTCTGACTCCTTTCTTGTCTCTTTTTATTCTCTTCGGTTTTCGATTTTTTTTATATTCCTTCCAAGTTCATTCTAGATTGCTGGATAGATTGGATAGTAGTAGTAGTCCATCCATCGAAAGACAGACCAGACATACACATAGCATCGTACCTACCTATGTAACAATGGATAAGGCCTCCACCACATTAGGAAACATTGAATTCTAAGCGGACACAATAAAACTGCTCCTTTTTTCCTAGTCACTGATTCCGTGTGATAATACGTCCCTTTCTCTTATACCCACCCCGAAAGGGAAGAGTGGCTTGGCTTTTCCTTAAAAAAAATACCTGTGCTTTTTTATACCACCATCACTTGCTCCAACTGGTGCGGTGGTATCTCCGACCGACTCCTCTCTGGTTCTGGTTACTCTCCTGGAATATAAAGGTCTTCATGCATAAAACACGAGATTTCCGTTGGAGAGAAAGGAAAGGAAAAATAAAGAAGAAATAAGCTTTTTTCATCTTGGAAGAAGAAAGTCTTTTTCTTGTCTTGTTTCGATTGCCTTTGGCATCATCCATGCATGATACTTGCATATTCTGTCCTCCTGATATGATGATATAAAACATATCATCTTCCTGCTTCATCCGTCCGTTGTGTGCTGTTAATGCGACTGACTGGCCGGAGCGAGTGCCCGATCCCGGTGCAATGATGTTGTAAAAAGGCACACACACATGGCCATACAGGCATTGTCATACCTACCCAGTCGAAGGCCTGATGATGGTTGAGTCGATCCTTTTTATTGTATTTTTTCAAGCTTATACTACATACACAGCCTGAGGAGCAGATAAATGTCGCATTATTTGAGAAATTGTCTTTTCACAAATGGATGGGTAGATGGATGGACAGGAATACAGAATTGTGGAAGAGAAGAATAAGAAGAAAAAAAACGTAGATTTGAATTGGTTTCCTTTTCCCTTCTTGGCTTGACTTTGTAGGGATGAGATGGAAGAAAGGAAAGAAAGAAATATATAAAAGGGAAACAAGGGAAAACTTTCCCTTTTTTATCGCCCCCCTCTTGATACACGTTTTTTTTGTCTCCATTTGGGATTGTTTTTCCTTCCCGATATCCAAATAAAAATGTACTTTAGGTTTTGCTCAAGAAAATGATGAGATGATCATCAGTAGCATCAGTCTAGACTTGATGGACATTCCCATCAAATTTTTATACATTTAGTTTAGCAATCCCATTGAAACAATATCAAATAGTACATACATATTGTCACATTATTATTGAAGCCATTCTGGTTTTCCCCAAAAAAAAAAACATTGAGTAATTTTATGTCTTTTTAATGTCACATCATCTTTTGCCTGTGGAGGAATGTCAGGGAAAAAGTGCATTCCTTCCTTTGAAAATACATAAAATAGCATGATTACATTGATATTTCTTTTGAAGAATGGAATGGGGAATGAATGGAAGGTGTGAGTGTGGGCGTAAGCCAAGTTGCACTGGATGGTTGTAAAAAAAGTTCGAGTTGAATGGCAAGTTGGTGTTGGTATACATGACAGGCTAGACAATAGTTGGCTACTTGCGTTTGATCTTGAAATTTTATGATCATCCTCATCGTCATCATCATCATCTGCTCCCACTTCATTTTAGATACTTTTTTTGCGCAACAACATCCCATTTATTTACCGGCCAAAGAACCAGCATAAAAACGGCAACGGCCGAGCCCCCGTTTATTTTTATTAGATTAGGAATGGATGATGCTCATATTACATGAGCTTCATGAGTCAAATGACCTAACTAACTAACTTACGTAGAGTTGGCTTTGACAGAAATCGGACTGGTTTGGTTTTTTCCCATTTTTAAAATTAGACGGAAAGATAGCTGACTAGAAAAAAAATCTATCAAATTATTAGGTTCATCATCTCAATTTTCTTCATCCCTTCCAACCAAACCAATCTGTCCAATATAAATAAATTAAGCGAGAGGGACAAGATCAAGGAGAAAAAAATGGTTACAAACATGGCATGATATGCATGTACATCATCATGCAAACATCTTGCGAAATCAACAGCACAAATATGCAAATTTTTATTATTCTCTTCTCCGAGAGAATAGAACAATAATAACAACTTGTCCAAGCAAATGAAAATTGAACCAGTTGTTCTTCTTAATTCTGCTGTGAAGATGAATAAAAATCAGCCCAAGCTTTACCATAAGGATAAACCAAGCCATAGATATTCCCCTCCATCCCTCCATTCATTATCATTATAATGCAATAACACAATTATATTGAAACATGCCATGATGTAATACATATCCCCTCTCCACTCCACTTACTTACTACTTGTCCATTCCCATTCCCTGTAACGAAGATAACGAAGTAGTAATTTCTTATGCAAAATAATTTACAATTTCATTTTATCCAGACGGAGGGAGGCCCTCGAGGCAATCTGGTCGATATAATGATGAAAGGGAATAAATTCAAGTTCAATCCTAATTTTTTTTACATTTCGTTTCACCGTCATCATCATCGTCTACTCTCATCGGCTCAATAAAAATGGGCATATGAATGATCTAAAGAGAATCATCAAAAGTCAAAGTCAACCGTTGAGCCGAAATATGATGATGCGATTTAGAAGGGCAGTCATTTTTATGAAAAGGATTAGAACATTTTTTTTTGAAAGTTAAAGGATTTGGAGATGAAATGAAACTGAGAGCATTTGGCAAATATGACGATGATGAGGACTGGACCGTCTGTTAGATATGACATGAGCATGACATGATAGTGCTGAAATACATTATCCACACATTCGGACTGAGTCACACATGCCATTCGATAAATAAAGTGAACTGGACCGAACGGAGAAAAAAGGTATGTTTGATAAAAAAAACAAATTCGTAATATCTACTGAAAAAAAGGGAAAACCAAACCCAACGCGTTACAATTTTACTTTCATGTGTAAATACAACAGGATTTGATGTTCAAATAAAATATATTGCTTGGGTCCCACTACTTTCATCTTGTCAGAGACTTTTTCAGAATGAAAGGAATATACAACGGAGGATGGCGATGGGAGGAATGACAATTTTTTCCCTGTACCTGAGCTAGACAGAGTGCCTGGGATACATAGAAGCTTGGTTTGGTTTGGTCTGGAGCAAAAAATGTTATGTATGAAATGGAACGAAAGTTTTTAGTATCTGATCGGATCACATAAATCAAGGGAAACTGAAACTCTGTATTCATCATTTTGATCCGTGTATTTATCGAGGAGTGAGAGGAGAGCAGAGCAGAAAAAGGTTTGATGATACAGGCTTCTACCGGCCCATTTCTTTTACTTTTACACTTTGTTTACTTGTTGTCCCGTTTGTGTGTAGTGATCTTATTAAAGGAGAGAAAAAGGTCAACAGCCTTTCCTTCCATTGCGTTGGGTTGCTTCCTCCTCACATAAGCCAATGTGCAAACAAATAGGCAGGTTGAAAACGAGGTGGTGGTGGTGATATGATTGATTGGATTATATATATTTCTATAAAAATAAATTATTGTGAATTTAACTTAATTATAATAATTATTTACATTAATAAGTAAACACGGTTTTCTTCACACCTGAAATTAATTTAATTTACCGAAACTGAAACAATTTGATTTTATTTGGCTACGCAATAGCTTAGTTCCGTATGTTCAGGAGGTGTCATTTAAGCACTCGTGAAGTTTGACTGGACTGGGAGTAGATCTGGCTTGAAAAATAAACTGTTCCATTTTGGTATTCAAATTGTCTTGGGTCAGGTCAATATCGAATCAAAACCATTTTAAATATATTTTAAGTTAATTTTACATAATTGCATCCATATTTACAGTCTTGCTGAAACTTTCGACTCATTTTTAATTAGGCTAAAAATTATGGACACGTTCATCTCAACTGTAAAGCAAGCGTATTGGATTTCGATTCATTTGTGATTCCTCCAAATAAAAACAGGCTTGACTTCATTTTCTTCCCTCATCATCATCCCCTCCTTTGGAATGAAGTTCAAGTACATTCTTCCCTCTACTTTATGGCTATGGCCATGTCTATAATAACGATGACACAAACTGTAGCATTTATTAGATCCAAGCCAGAAGCTATTGTTTTTCATCTTCTTCGCTAAAGGAAAACTAGCAATTCTACATTCCCATTCCTGTTTTCCTTACCTGCTCTCTTGAAAAATGGCAATAATAGCAATAATCAACAACGAACATTAAAAGACTCAAGAATAGGGAATGTGATCCAGTTAAAGTTAAAATATTGCCTATTTCATCCTCCTCAATCCCCCCAACCCTAATACGATCTGATTTAGATTAGGGATGACATGAAATGTGATATGATAACCTCTATTCTTACCCAAAAATTCTCAGCAGAATGATAACATCTGGATGGGCTGCTGTTAAAAAAACAGGACTTTGCATAAATATTGTATTCTTCTTTATCATCACCACCACATTAAAAAAGCCAAAGACCAAACCTGCTCATTACGATTTCTTACGGTATTATAGGAAAAAGTAATAAAAGTGTTTTTTGTCTTTTGAGGAGAAATAAATATAAATATGTTTCTTCAACTTTTTAGAAGAAAAATACCATGTTAGAGTAATATTTAGGCTCCCTCCTTGTCTCTTCCCATTTTTTACGATCTGACTAGGTAAGCCCATTCATTCAGTCGTTTTTTAAGAGTTCCAACCTGAGTCTACTTCACTCTAAAAAAAAGTCAAGAATGAGATGAAAGTCTTGACTAAAATTGATGATGTTGATGCTGATGATTGGGAAAAGGGGCATTAAAAGCGGTTTTCTGGTTTTTTCGCATTTCGTGATTTGACCCAATCACCACCGAAAAAAGATAATGACATGACTTGGTAGAGAGAGAGAATACAGCAAAGAAAAAGGAATGGTGAATGGGATGGTGGGTTAGAGATATCATAATAACTGAAAACAAAGCGGTTAAAAAGGAGGGTTGGCAGGTTGAAGGTATTTTACCGAGGAAAATTATCCCTACCTATCATCGCCACCATCATCTTCATCACCATCATCATCATCAACCTTCTCTAAAGTCTGGTCTGGTCTCTGATCTCCTTCCGTATTTTTTTTTGTTTTGCTGATAAAAAAATAAGTTGATTTCAGCCCATTTTATTTTTCCATTTTCATCCAAAAAGTGGCTCTTAAAAACCCAAAGTCCAAGCCTGTCCATATCTTTATTATTGATGGGCAGAGATACGAATAAGATAAGTTGAGCTCAACCTGAAATGAGATATAAAAAGATGGCCATATGTGATGGGCTGATATGTACCTACGTCAATTTCTGTGTGAATGGTCACTGGTCGACCACTTTTAAAATAAGGATGAAAATTTTTCATTTCATCCCGTTCATTTTACCCACCACATTTTACATAACATTTTTTCAACATGAGTTTTTGACCATCCTGTCCTGTTACATTTTTTTTGTAGTATGGTCAGTAGTGAAGTAAACAAGGAATGATATGGAATGAGATTCAAATTCTTTCTGATTCATAAAAATCCAAGTTTACAAGTTTTTTTTAAGTGCCATCATTTTTCATGTGAAAAAGTATATTTCACATTTTTACATCTTTTTTGTTTCGTAATTGTTGTCGTTCTACTCGAAATTAAATGTGGTTTTACTAGCTTCTTCAGTAGTGGCTTACAAGAACGCAGATAGGGTATATTGTAATAGTTTTTCCCGTTTTCTTCTAAGAAATGGTTTTTATTTCGTTGGAGAGGAGATAAATCTTTTCCTTTGTTGTAAACATGTAGGTTTGTTGAGAAGAATGATGCTCATCATCATCTTCAACTAAAAAATATCATACAATGCAATGCAGTCAAAAATGCTCATTTTCATGATGTGCTTTCTGTAAAAAATGAAATGAGTAATGAACAATTTTTTCTACAAAGATATTTTTTCTCTCCTCGCTGCTGATGACAATGACGATCTTCTCCTGATGAGGAGTATATCATGACGAGGATGAGTTTTGATGACAAGAAAGATGATGCAAGATGAGATGAACTTTTTTTTGTAATGGTCCGATTTTGTTTTTTGATTTTTTATGATGACTGACCAGTTTCATCTTTGCACATTTATCCAGATAGTTTGCGATTATTTATTGCATGACAATAGGGAATGATTATGTATGTGTAGTTGTTTTTGTTTTGCGTGCAAATCCCCATCATTTAGCACTTGATCTATTGCTCCGTTAACGCATTTAAATGGGAGGGTTGGTAGCGGTGGAAAGAAAAACAAGTAAAATTACTGGTGTATCGGAATGCAAAATGGAACCTGTCTTGTTTCTTCTTGAATCATACTCACAATCAGTCAGCTTTAGTCTAATGTGCATTCATATTATGAAAACAGCCAACTTTTCGCTTCATATAAAAGAAAGTAAAAATTAATGTGTCCTTTAAAAAAAAGCCCGATAGAAATCTTTATATCACCCCTCAAGGTTTTTACTTTTATGACGGTTTGGGGCAAAAAATATAATTTGGAGTAGCAAAAAAAGTAAACACTGGTCATACTAGAAACAAAAAATCTGCAGTAAAAAGCAAAACATTTGATCAAATTTGATGATCGATTTTTGCTATGAAACTACATCTCTTCCGAACGAAATGACCAAGCTAGGGTCATTTGAATTTGTGCAGTAGGACATTAATGCATGAACCTCATAGATTTGAACTTGTTGCTTCCCTCTTCGCTTCTCAAGTATTTATTCAGGTAATATAAAAAAAATTATTAGGATTACATAACTTTTTTTATGATTTCTTCATCATTATTACCCAGCAATTTCCCATTTCATTTTATCTTAATGTACTTTTTGCTCCCATTCACTCGCACTTTCTTGTAAGGAAGAAGAAAAGAGTGGAATGGAATGGAGAGAGAAAAATGTTCTTGTTTTGCCACCAGCATACAAACACACTTTAATTTATTTGATCCCGTAAAGTATTTGCATTAAAAATTTGAAGCAATAATGTTATATAGGAAAAGGTGATTGGGATGTCCGTGTTCATGTAACATGTCTTGATCTCTTATGTGCTCGTTTTTTCTGAATTTTATTTATGTTATGTAATAATTATTATCTGTTGAAGATAAAGAGGGAAATTGGTAGTAACAACTGTAATAACAACTAGAAAGGCAAAGTTTTATTAATTTTTTTTAGATAAAAAAATCATTCCGTAAAATACTTATGCAATAAAATGATCCAGTTCAGTCGGGATGACCATGTTCATAGAATCATGGTAATTTCGTTGTACTTTTGACAAGCATATAAAGTACAGCATAACATAGTCGGAGGGTACCAGCAACCTGTCCAATTGCATTGGAAATTTTACATGTACTTTCCTGATCTTGACACATCTTAATTAAAGGTAAATTCGGTTATAATCCGGGAATAAATTTAGTTGATCATGATGGCATTTGTAAGCAATATACTACTGGATCGTTACTGTCTTGTGTAATAACGAGTAGTGATGAGGGAGCTGCGCTGGTATGTTATGTAGTGTAATGTCAATGCGTAAAATGGTGGTGTATTTGCAGAACGCAGAGCCAACAATGAAAAGTTACAAAATTTAAAATTTGGATGATTTTGTTATTGCTAATATGTTTTCACAGATTTTCAAAATCTACTTATCTGCAGATGGAAAAGTTCGTAAAGCCTAGTTATAACAGCCGAAAACTTCAGTAACCGAAAAACGAAATCGAATTTAACGGGGAAAATTTCAAGCGCAAACTTTTTCTTTAAATTAATTTAATCCATTAATCCACATCTAAAAGGCCAGCACGGTCTCCATCAGTCCACCTTGACCTCAAAGAATTATGATCAATGATCAATAATGCAAGGAAGAAGTACTAATATAAGTGCAAGAATAGGCTTAGCGAATACAAGAATAGGATGATGAAATGAAGAATATAAACGGCTTCTTTTTTAAAGCATTCACAGTTCAGATTAAAAGCAAGAAAATTGAAGATTTTGGTACTACAAGTTGAATATTTATCATCGCATGTCTTGCGGTCAACAGTTTCCTCCATTATTGTTGGAAGATCTGACGATGACTCCAGCTCCGAAAAGATAGATGCTAAAGCTAAAAGATTTGGATAATAAAATCCAATTGTCTTATATGAAAAGGGGAAAGAAGCAGAAGAAAAAACCGATCCGACAAGTAGAATTCCTCCTTCTGATCAATTCAATGTTAAGCATATTACTTATGTTGTTCTTGATGATGATGATGATCAAGTTGTTTATATAGTGCAAAAGAGTAGACAATGTTGTAAAAAGATAAATATTTCTCTCTCTCTCTCTTTGATTATTTGCATTTGTGTAGCTAAAATCTCTTTCAGGGATGATGATGATGAAAGGGATGGATGAAGCAGACAAGTCAAGTCCATAAGCCATAGAGGAAAAAAAAGAGTGATGATGATAGTCCCCATTCTTCTCTTACCAGTTTACACATGTAAGATAAGACAGAAGGATAAGAAAGCTCAAAGAATTTGAAAAAAAAGTTGAACCAGTTTATTAGCCAAGATAGCTGAATGGAAAACGGGTTGACGTTTGAGATATTGATGGGGATGATGATGATGATGAAATGAGCTGTGGTGATGTGATGCGATTCGGATGATGATGGTGGTGATGATCATGATGCTGAATAGTGGACAGTGAGTCGATTTAAATATATGTGAATAAAATTGTGCATTAACAGATAATATTGGGATGATGATGTGATGGGGTCATTTTTAGAGGAGAATTGTGTCTAACAGGATGGATTATTTCAAAAGAAGAAGATGAATAAATACTTTTTTGAGTAAGATATCGACAAGTATGTTATTTTAGTTTGTTATTGGTAGCGTCATAACAAACGTCATAAATACCCAATGTCCAATTTATAGCGGCTCACTGTTGTTAATATCAATTTAAATAAAAACGAGCCCGAGATAACCTCTATAAAATGCTTTGTTTGATTGTTTTAAAAGGGATTTGGAACGAGTTCTTATCGTCAGTTTAAATGCAGATTTTTAGGTGCATGGAATGAGCCATTACTACTGCACTTTGATTTAAAACGGGCTGTTTACTGCTTTTAATTATTGTTTATTGAACCCGGTTTAGGTAGGGGGTTTTTTGATAGGATTTCAATGGTTGATGTTAGACCAAGTGATAAATTTCTAATTAAACGAGGAAAAAAATAAAATAACGATGACGTTTTCTGGGACCCTCCTCCTCCCCGTCTTCCTTTACAATGGCCCGCTGGTCCGAAGTCAAAAGAAGTAAATAAGCTTAAGTAAAGGCAATCAGCAAGGATGAAATGTGTTTGACATAGGCATTAGGCATAGGCATACATAGAGAAATGGAAGGAATAAAAGAGCATTTTATGTTTTATATGTGCTCGGATTATGTATAAGAAAACATTTTCACTTGCTTGCTTGCTCCTTACAACAAGTTCAAATTTTATACAAGTTTATTATTTACCAGAATTTATTTTTCTTTTCTCGACAAGTTTTCACCTGTACATCAGTATCATCAGCATCATTATCATATCTGGAAGATTGACACGAGGACAGACTGACTGACTCATCCTTTCAGCTAGAAATCGCTTTTAGGTTGATACCTATATGATGTTGATGCTAATCCTGTTGATCTTAAAGGGGCCTAGCAAATCTGAGTGTTTTCCTATCAACTATTAAAAAGTATTTAGTACTTTATAGTCATATCCCAGGATCTGCTCTTGATTCTCATATGTTATGTCACATGAATAATATAATAGCTAATTTTTGAATTTAAGTAAATACGTTATAATAATATGTAAAACCACTGCATTCTCATTAAAATTCAGTGGCTGGATGCTGGAATCGGTTGACCTACGCTGTCAAGTGGCTTTACCAAAGGGTAAGGAAGAAGTGGCGACGCCGATCCAACTCATTTTTCTACCCATTCTGTAGCCAACTCGAACTCATTCCAACCTGTAGCCTTTTCCTGTTACAAGTGTCTTTAATTTGT
>JAQGAI010002803.1:0-11679 GCA_034696905.1 Lepidocyrtus violaceus
TCGTGCTCATTGTTGCAAGTAAGGAGACTAAAGGATGAACTATTGAAGACGGAAGTTACTAAAAAAAGTTAGCTTGTTTTTTGAGATACGAAAAACACAATGGCTTAGCATGTGTAGTAGAGAAAGCAAAGATATCGGAATGTATGCAGTTCTGCTTCTTCTTTCCCCTCAACAGAGATTGAGACATATTTCTTATGACATGAGATAACATGCATGTTGAGAATATAGTTTTTGATAGGCCTGTGTGAGATGCAAGCTCCATCTGAAACACAAATGCACATCATCTCAACTCGAGTAGAATTCTTTTTGAGTAGTATGATACCCTAGAAGCAAAATGAGCTAAGCAGACAAACGGAGAAATAAGATAAAAAAAGTTTATTTTTGCTTGGTTATCTGGTGAGGGATCTGGCAAGTTGTCAATTAAGCAAGATTTATCTTCATGATTGTCCACTGTTTAGATGTTGTGATTATGATTAACATCGTTATTCCAAACGGTCCCCAAACGCATTAATATAAGAAACATTAACAATGTAACGCAAAATTGCACTGACTTTAGCAAAAGGTTGTGCCATATGTGAAATTGTGAAGTATAACCGGATCCGCAGTATCAGTTTAAACGATAACCAAGTCTCCTATCATCAGTTTTCAAAGTTTTCATATGCTTTGAAAAAAATGAATTTTCCGTACGCAATGCTTTTTGCCGAGTGAAAGTAGTAAAATAAATGTTAAATTAGTGAAAGTACTTTGGAAATTATTCCATACTAAAATGCAATCCTACCACTAGTAATCTCGACCAACGGTAGTGCAGTAATTCCTTTCAACTTAGGTGTTTGACATGTTGACTTTTTTGGTGTTGCTGTTATTTCCAAACTGTGCAACTTTTCAAACAATATCAAATTGCACATTTAGTCTCTTACAAGGCACACTTCTTCCGCATCTGGAGGACTGGTCACTCCTGTCTACAGACGATGATAGTATCGGTGCATACAGGCAAAAATATATTTTCTTGCCAATCCAATGGAGGAATCTTCAGCATAAGTATCAAAGGAATGCAATACAGTCTGTTGTTCCCAGGAGAGTCACATTGTCATCCTGAGTAAGACGACAAGGACAGTCACCTATCTCCGCCTTTCCGAAAACAAGAAGGAGTAAAATCACAGAAAGCTCTACAGCCATCGCCATCATTATGTCTTTGTCATCACATCACCATTTCCACTGTCAAAAAAATAAAGAATCTCGTTTTTTTCAAATGTCATTGTCTCTCGTGGGAAATGAGCTGCTTTACTCTGGGAATGAGGATGATTGTGACATAGTATCTCTTTGTGTTTCCCTACATTAGCTTTTCTTATATTATGATGATGATTTTGTTGTTGTTTTCATCGGCGTTGATTGAGGAGATACCTACTGAGTTGGTATCTCACGTATATCATCACTAAATTGTTAAAAGATAGACAAGATGAATAATTAAGTAATCTAATAGAGATTATCGTCCACCAATTTACCGTCATTTTATGCCAAAAGACGAACCCATTTTATGCTTTCTGTTTTCAAGCAAGCATTTTGGGTTTACTAATATCAAACTTTATTTCTAAGACTTTGTCGATGAAAAATATGGGTGAGGGTTTGTTGTTAATATCATCATATTTTTTTCAAGACACTTTACAGGTAATAATAATATGGCAATGAGGAAGAGCCTTTGACAAAGAGGTTGTATGTGTAAAACCCGGATTGTTCCGCTCTCGCTTGTACTTCAACTACATTTCTCAGTAAAGACGGAAAAAGCTAACCTATTATATGCAAAAGATCTTATATACTATTACATACAATGATGTGGCTATGATATATAGTTATTTTTATTCACACATTTAAATATTACATACAACAATGATGTGGCTTTGGTAACATCGTTGGGACAAGAAGGGAGCAATCATTTAATAACAATCCTTCCGGACATGAGATTTTATTTTAACAATAGCCAACCACGAGTCAATGAGAGTACAAAACATCGGCAAATCATAATCTTCTTATTATTCTTTAACTGCATGTACAGCATAATTTATTGTTCGTTGATTTGACCATTTCCAAGTGTTGTTGACTGGATTGTAGCACATTCCATGAATAAGAATAGTTCTGAGTCCATCTAAAAAAAAATTCAGTCGTTAACAAATCCAAATCATACCTAAGTAGGGGTAGTACGTAATAACGTTATAATATTCGTAACTTACTGGATTTAAAAATCCTTTCAATCTCCGCAGGGGTAAGAAACTTTCTCCAGTCATGAGTTCCAACCGGTAGCTTTCTCAATAAATACTCCCATGCCACAATAGCACCCATCCAGGACTCGGTAGTCCTATTCAAAGTCGTAAGAAAAAGAGATCCTCCAGGCTAAAATAATAAAATTCAAAAACAGAAATAAATCAAAAACTAACATTTTTTTAGAAAGCCAATAAACAAGCTGAATGAATCAACCTTACTTTAAGTACTCCAGCAGCGCTTTTCACAAAGTTTTCTGGACTTTCCACATGCTCAATCACTTCCGACATTACAACGGCATCAAACGTCTGGCCTTCCCCTTTTCCGACGAAGTCTTCAATGCTAATGCATTCGTACAACACCTTATCCATCAGATCTGCGGATAAATGGTTTTTCGCTACGGTTATATTCCCTTGACCTGGATCTATGCCTGTGACATTTGCTCCCAATCGACCTAACGGCTATAATTATAGGAAATAATAAAATTCTACATTATCAATTATTGGATTTATAAAGACTCCTAAATCTGATCGTCATTGTCAATCCATTTCTGTATTTCGATTTCTACCAACCAACCTCACACAATATTCCTCCTCCACATCCAATGTCCATGATCGTGATACCTGTGAGTGGTTTCGGAGTAAGTCCTCTCCCGACGTGTTTCTCACTTCTCTGTAACAGACCGTCTCGAATGAGAGGAATCCTAAAATGTTAATTAAAAAATAGCGTTAACAAACCCCTTGCTTCATAGCATAGCAATTAACCAAAAAGCCTTGCCTTCGAATCAATTTCCGATTATAAATTTATAAGATTAGAATATTTACCGCAGCCGATTCATAGAATGCAGTTCCTTCATCTGACCTCCGCTTTGATCCCACCAGGAAGATGACATCCTTTCAAATTTTTCGACTTCTTCCACTTTGACACTTCCGCTACTGCCACTGCCACTAGCAGATGGACCAATGGGCTCCGTATGAGTTGACTGGCCTCTTTTGAATCCCCATTGACCAGCCAAAGAAGTCTTGACTTTCACCCTAGCATACTTATCGATGTTTGTAACTGCCGAGAACTGTCTTCCGGAAGTCCAGCCAGCCACCCCAGCACAGACTCCTTGGAGTTTATGACAGTTCTGACAACTGGCTAGTTTACTTAATGGAAGCATAGCAATACTATTTCGTTTGAAGATGAAACTATTCACCTTCCCACACTTATGAATAAGTTAACTTTCAACTATTTAAGACGAACAAATAAAGAAACCGTAATTACATTAAAAAGCAAAAGCACACAGAGCTTCCACCAATGTTCTTGTACAATGTTTTCATTTTACGCATCCACCTTGCACTTGCACAGCAGCAAACACTTTGGCGGCATGTCTAAGCACATGCATTTAAGTCACACGGACAGGCCTGCGCTGCGCTGCTGTTGGGATCGATTTTTCTTCTCTTTGTTCTCTCCTCCGCATCATGCATCTTTTCGTTTTCATGCAATGCCAAAATAGCTCAAATTATGTGATTTAAATAAAAATGATTATGCTCCGATACGTAATTTAGCTTTACAACTTGAACTACTGTTTTATTTATAAAAGGTACAAAATGGGAGACAAGAATGATACAAAAAAAAGTTTTTTAATCCTACTACGAATAGTCTACATTATAAACATGTATTTTCAAAGAAAGCTTGTTTTACTCCATATTTCAGGATCACCGAAATGGCTGATCCATTGGGAATTCGGGAATATTTGACATGTCAGCTTTTACTCTCGGTTTACCTCCAAGCAGTTTCACGAATGACGCAACGAAATCCCTTATAGTCTTTGTTAGCCATGTTCTGTGCTTCCCTTCATCATCTACAACTGTTGTGACATTGTTTACTTCCAGGCTTCCATTCATTCCTACGAGTTTATCGGCTACCGGAAGCCTCTCGGTAATCAAAGGGATGTGTTGTGGACTGATCGGCGTATTTTGACTAAATGATTCTGGAGTTCCTCCTTCACCGTTAACTGTCTGACCCTCTTCAGATTCTTCAGAGTGAGCAGGATCAGTCTTGTAATTGACACTTCCTAGCAAACCAATGTCGACAGAAGCTTCCGTGGATAAGATCAAGGCAGTGTACGGGGTCACAAATTGTTCCTGTTGATTAAAATTGATACTCATTAATTAGTTATATCTCATGACTTCAAGTAAATGGTCAGGGATGCACGGATCGATTCCTATAATTTTTTTACCTTCAAAGCCAGCTCAATTATCTTTTCCTTGTACGGATTAACACACTCATTATCCGCGTCATCAGCATCATTATAATAACTATTGTAATAAACTAGGTTGTCACTGTACACCACATCATCTTCATATGACTTGGGACAGATAAACCCCTCCCGTACAAGACTGTCTCTATCCAACAACTTCTTTAATAACTGGTATGCCTGGAGCCTCAACAGATAAAAGTCAATTCGTTCTGCACAATGGGCAAGGGACCGACAGTCATAAACTTGGGAAGTATACTTGAGCTTCCCATTTTTACTGGAGGCCTCCGTACTCCAGTGAAAGTTGCTTTTAGGTTGTCTCAACAGCTCAGTCTGATTCAATTCTGGAAATAGTTGCCCAGCCGTCAACACCTCAGCCCCTTTCACCAACACTAGATTAGAGGAAATGGCTTGAGCGGGCTGCGGATCGTCTCCGGTTCCGTTTAGCGAAGCAAAGGTCTGAATTTCTGACAAGACCTGGGATGAGATTTCCGTGTAAACATTGGCCAACTCAATGCCTGCTCCAGATTCATTTGTGATTTTTCTCATGACGCCCCCATTTTGGATGGCCAGCGCCTTCAAGAACTGCTCATCCGCAGAGTCCCCATAAGCTATGGTGTGAATTTGAACTGGCTTTGTTAGATTTTGGTGATTCAGGTTTGTAAACAACTCCACCAACACTTTCGAGTCCCTTATGCCCGTCGTTGCTACTCCATCGCTCAGGAAGAAGATCATGGAGTCCACATTTTCCGGCAATTTGGGTGACAGTCCTGAATTAGCTCTCATCCTTCCGGGTGTGTTTATGTTCTGGGATTGATTGCATTCGTCCCTAGAATGCGGCGAGAATAGCTGGATCACATCGAATGCCTGCATCAATCCTGAATAAATGTTGGTTACTCCGTGAGCTTCAATGGACTGTATGAAATGGATGGCGGCCTCTTTATAATTATGCCGCTCTGTCAGTGCCGGTAATGGAAGCGGACATTTTCGCATGTCTCCATTGAAAGGCGACCAAACCTGCGAGAAAGTGTTCACTCATTCTTAATTTTATCAGTTTCGTTTCAAAAAATACGAAAAAATGATGAAGGTGACTGAACAATGATGGATTACGGTAGCTTCAACGGAAAACGGAATAATGCTGAAGAAATCTCCGTGGGAAATGTCATCCAAGATCTCCGTCATGCTCCATTTTAGCTGATTTAGCTTCTTCCCATGCTATAAAATATCGAATTGTAAAATTAATCATTAAGAAGTTTCATCACATTTCTTGTGATCTGTCGACTGTTACGAAGGAATATGTCACCATTGAATCCGATACATCTAGCAAAAATACGGTATGCTTCCTGCGAATGGGAAGGTTTTGGGGCACAAAGAGATGGACAAAAAATAGATTCCCATTGCTTTGCGTAATCTGCACATTATTCCATTTAAAATTTAACTTCATCCAATTGTTATTGTTCATCAAGAACATTAATTTACTTAAAACAACTCCATTTACCACAACTGCGGACGTTGTATTTTGTTTCTCCAGCTCGTATTGAAAGTGGAAGGGATTATTCTTCAAAAAGTTATCCGTCACGTTTAGCTTTCTCCAATCCAACTCCATGGCCCTTTTGTCTGAACGTTTCCTACGCCTTACTCCTCTATTGCAATTAGAGTAAGTATCTGTACTTTAATTAGTCATTAAGCCATCAGTAAAAGTTAGCCATACAGCTAGTTCAAAAGTCAAGAATCAAAGAAGCTTACTCTCCGTTCCATCGGAACAGCGGAGCCCAGTGACATTCTCAATTTCTTCCACTTCCACGCTGACGTGAAACATCCTAATCATGCAATTCTACAAAATCAATGGGACCATTTAATTAAAGACGGATAGTGTTTGGTCATAGTGAATTGATTCAAATTGATTGAATGGATTTGAACAACATACCTCGACTGGATAAATGTACACCGTGTCATGATACAAATCATCCTTCCGTTCCACTTGCCTCTCATAAATCAAATATGTATGGATGTGGATACCGGCTCCTAAGGTAAATTTCAAGTTGTACGACGAAAGGTCTCTGTCATTGCTAAAATATATATCAATTCACAAAATTAACTTACTTAATTCTCTCCTAATTTTTTATCAGACTTTAATGTAGGAATTAATTGATCACTGTCAGTGTCTCACTTTAGTTCTATGAATCCAGCAGTTACAGTTCCATTGGTTTTTACATGGGCAAACTTGTACATATCACGAGCTTCTTTTTTCCTCGTCACATTGGCTGTATACAACTTTGCACTGTTTTCTCGTTTCCTATCCAGTAAAATTGCGCAATTTTATAAGTTACAAAACCTCCTTAGATCTTTCCACATAACAAATACAAAATCTGTGAAAAACTTACAATTTGAAAATGGTAAAAAATGCATTTTCCGGTAAAATGATTCGAAAGTTGGCCTGGAGGGGTTTGCTGTGTGGATTGTTTATACTGAGACTGATCCTCGTCCTTCCATAGCGCAGTTTCACTTTGGTTTCCAGTTTTAACATGGAAATCTGGATCTATAATTTGCAAGTAGCATCGTCCATTTTTTTTTTGCAATTTCTTTATACCTTTGTATTATGCTCATACAACACATTTCCTACAAATGCTTACAAACCTTCTGCACTCCCTTTGATATCCATTCTTGAGGATTAAAAACCTCAACTTGTTCTGGTGGCTCTGTAGAAATGCTATAATCGTCTGGCAAAATAGAAATCGAGCATACCGCGAAGCTGGCAAAAATTAGGATAAGGCTAATTACTACACTTACAGATCTGGCCAAACACCATCGCATAAACTGTGACATTGTTGTCACCTCTAGCAATTTTACTAGCTTTCTAATGAAGAAGGCTGTCTAGATATCTTTGGGAATGACTTTCGCTGTTTTGCAAACAGAACTTTTAAAAATGCTTCCTACTTTCTCACTGCCTCGCATTGATTGATGTCAATATTTGCAAGCAGTTTCCATGAAGCATGATGGTGTGTATCTTTGCAAATAGTTTTCCTCAGTTCAGTACATCATAAATCACTTGAAGAATTTTGACCGAATGGATACCTATAATCTTCGTTCCTCAAGTGGCGGACAACTGACTATGGTGGAATTGCTCAATAAATTTCAAACATAAATAAATAAATTGTTCCTGGTTGATGTTGATTCAGGATGATGTTGAAAGCTTCACGGATTCTGCACATGAGATTATTTTCAGTGAAATAAAGCCTGCCAAGTGGAATTTTGCTAGGCTAGTGCCATGTTTGATCAATTAGGTTGACCGTTGAGTTTTTGATTAAGTTGAGTGATTTATTTAAAACACATGCCAAGATAATGTACCCATGGTACTACTTGCCATGTTACTTGCAAGGTTGACGTCAACTCGCTAAATTGATCCAAATGTATGTAACAAAAGCCATTCCAATTTGCAAATTGTTTAGAATGCATCTAGCAAGGGCTCCTCCGATTCAAATCATGACTATGAAAGGATTTTTATCGGATTAATAGTTGAAGAATTAATTTAATGACAATGTTTCTTACAAACAATTGGCAAAGTGCAAACTGTTGTGGGCTCTCGATTTTACTTGATGATATCTCGTCTGTAAAAAACATTCGCCTGGTTTCCCTCGGTAAAGATTGTGTGCATAGGTTTAACAGGACACATTGAACTTAAATAGAGTTAAAACTTGGTGTCATAATGAAATTAACCTAAATTGGCAATGAAATGCACTTGCCATGAAGTGTTTGAAAATATGAAAGACATGGCTTTGCGTATTTGGATATCCATGAATATCATCTAACGTCGCAAAATAAATCGAAAACAATTGGAACGTACAACAACGCAGTGTACAAAGTGCATCCAGATGAAAGAGAGGTGTTTGCGAAAACTATAATTTAGCACCCATATGCCTGAGAAAAATAACAACTCAATACAACTTACACTTTATTACATTGCAACATAAAATAAATGTCAATCACTTATAGATTTTATCACTTGGGCTAGCCTACTTGTAACAGGTCAGAGAGAAGGAAGAACAAAATAAATAATCATGATGGTTGCATAAAGTGATGTCTAATGTAGTTTAAAAAACATCCCAAGCTACAGATCAAAGTTCACTCAACCTCTTCCCCTCTTATTCCAGAAATCGCCTGAAACGAACTTATATGTAAAAACAAAGTTGCTGAAGTTAGCAAAATCTGGGAAACATGATTAACTAATTATAAAATGCAAAGCTGAATTAGTAAATTTGTTATGCGCGGATCATGAATGCCTTTTCGTTGGATGTACAAAATAGCGAGATGATGTATACAAAATGCAGCTAAAATGCATTCATTCGTGATAAGAATCCCCCCAGATTTGTGCACAATATTTTTTATTATAATTAAGCCCTTTATAACATATTGCTCGCTGCTCCTTCTTACTTCGTAATTCTAACAATATTCAATTAAAATGCATTTAATAACAGTGTTGCCATTCATTGTTGTCTTCTTAAGTACAATATGTGCTTACGGACCAGTTCAAGAGGTAATGATTTTTTGAATCTTTAAAACGGAATGTGACGATCAATTCTAAAAGTGCCATGATTTTAGGATGAAAACAAGGAGGTTATAATACCCGGGGGATTCACCATCCATGACCAACCAGCAGGCAAGGACATTCAACGCCTTATCAGGGGACTTTACCCTAAAATCAAAGCTCACCTCGTGGCGTCCCTGGAGGAAAGAATATTATTGGGAGGTTCTCGCCCATCTCCTACCGAACCCAACTTGTGAATGGAGTAAACTACTTTGTCAAAGTCAGTGCTCAAACTCCACGAAAAACGGTGTATTACCATCTCCGAATTTTCAAGACATTTGATGGTGTAGCTCGACTGATCAAAGTGGAGGGGCCCAAGCGTCCAAACGATTCCATAACTTACTTCTAATCATTTTCTTGGATGTTTAAAACTTTTTTTATGGAGAAAGTGTTTTTTGTTGAAATAAGATTTGTTCATGTTTGATTCGTTATTTTTAACAACACGTATATTTATTGATTTGTAACTGCTTGAAAAATACCCCTGTAACTTCCTTCAAAAAATTAAATACATAAAAACAACTTCAGTAGATAATAGTTATAGTAGTTGCATCCCTCTATACACTTACATACCACAGGTTTAATGAAATACATATAAATCCTTAGCTTCTTAACCAAAACAAAAAAAAACATCTTCGGAGATCTATAAATGATGGGTGATGCTTCACAATGTCAGCGCTTAACATGTTATCATCCATACTTATCAAATTGATAGTAGGATAACACGCTACGTCGTAGTAACTAAAAACTTAAATTAACCTGTGTCTCGATCTTCTATTGGAGGGGCAACAGGTACCAACGTAGGAGGTGGTGGAAGAGCTAGAAAAAAATTAAGCAATGGGAAATTTTAGTAAAGGAGAACAGAACAAAAAAAAAATTGCACAGCTAAAGACTTCTGTTCTGAGGTCTGACTACTTACCTGGATTGAATTGGGCAGAAATATGACGTTTTGAATAGCTCCTGATCATTGGCAAACGCTGGTAAAACACAGTCTTTCAAGTGGGAGCATGTTCCTTGCTCCCCGCTTGCTTGGATGGAGCATTCATATCCAGCATTATCTTCTCCATTCTGAACCAATTGAAGCAAATGAAATGGTTAGTCTACTTTAGTTTAAAAAATATTTTTAAAACATTATTTATAGAACCTCAACTCCAATTTCTCACCGTATTTTGTCTAGCAATCATGTAGTCGCTCCCGTTCAAACGGAGATAGTCTGTGGTTGACTTGAGCCAAGCAATGTCTCTCAATGTCAATGGTGAAGAGGATTGAGTTGTTGCTGCTGAAGCAGCGGTTGTTGAAGGAGCAACCGAAGAAGTTGGGGTGGAAAGGATTAGGACAGGAGCGGAAGGTAAGATCGGGCTTTGTTCCTCAGATCCCCCACTCAACGAATAGTCGAAGCTGCCACTTGAAAGGGATTGTGACAAGACTGGTGGAGGACCACCAAAGTGTCCTGGGAATCCGCTGCCTCCTCCTCCAACTTTAAAAATATTATAGTAATTTAATGATTTGTTCCCAAAACTCAATTAATTACCCCAGTGTTACACATGCAACATGCAAAACATTCATATTTTTAAGTTAGGTAATTACCCAGTGGAATCGGCAAAACTGGGCGAGATTGGTAATTAGCATGGATAGGCATAGGTAGCGGATGTGAAGCAATCTTGTTACGAATTGACAATAGGGATGGAACAGCAAACGCAGATGACAAGCTTTGTGGGGCTGCTTTGGATCAAAATTAGTAGTTTAGATTAGGATTAAGTTGGTCTAAGGTTGCATTTCTTCATTCACTGACATGAGTTAAAAACTTTGGTACACCAATTTATGTACAACGTAATTCATGCGTTGTTGATAGGCAAGGTGAAGTTGTACATATTTTAAAAGTAATTCATTCCAGGATGCTGACATTTACAATGATGATAAATTGAGTTAAGTTAGGTTGGCATTCATTTAACTGAGCTATTCATCAGTTCATGCAATAAAAAATCCCAGTTGTTAATTCAAAATCTTTCCTAACCATTGGAACGTGTCCTTTGAGGCATCAAACGGTAATGAGCATTGCTAGTACCAATTCGTTGAACACTCGAAGACGATCTACCGTAATTTTGTGGTCTACTATATCGTCGCCGAGAAAGCATACTAGAACTCGACCTAGCATTAGCATTAGACTTAGTTCGTTGAATTGTATGAGCTGGTGATAGTATTGGTGATGTGAATGAAAAACTTCGAGGAACTACAGCTAGATATTTCATAACGAAACATTTCAAATTAAATAAAAACCTGACCTGTGTCAATGGAACTTGGAAGTGAAAGTGAATGATTATTTAGCTTGATTGATGCACATAAGAAGCCTGATATAGTTAACTTACCCAGAGCATTGTCGAAGGCATCAGGGCGACCATCTGTAGGAACGGTATTCGTCACGTCGCTGCTGTTTGGTTTGACAACGACCAGACTGGTCAATGGAGTGACGAAGCCATACTACAAAAACGGAAGTTAAAATGCATTTCAGGCTTTATGCAAGGATTTTTATGTGACGTATTGAAAGAAGCACTTAATAAAGAATAGTTCACCTTAAGAGCCAATCTCAATGCGCGTTCTTTTG
>JAQGAI010002804.1:0-11678 GCA_034696905.1 Lepidocyrtus violaceus
GGTCCACTGTGCCGATCTAAGCAACCCAACAAAACCGCTTGGGTTATACCGACGTTGGGTGGAAAAAATCATGGAGGAGTTCTTCTGTCAAGGGGACAGAGAAAGGGAACAGGGTTTGGACATATCACCCATGTGCGATAGGCACAACGCGACAATTGAAAAATCTCAGGTATATGAGAAAATTGATAATTATTTACTACACAATATCAGGATCACTGTCAAGTTGCTGACTTTTACCATTATTGCTTTACTCACGCAGGTCGGCTTTATCGACTACATTGTCCACCCATTATGGGAGACATGGGCTGACCTCGTCCACCCGGACGCACAAGACATCCTTGACTCATTGGAAGAGAATCGTGACTGGTATCAAAGTATGATCCCCCCATCACCCCCACCTTCAGCTGGCAGTGAAGACTCCATGAAGAAGTTTGGTGAAGATGACGAAGAGGGTGCAGATCTTGTTGAGTTGGAGGAAGAAGAGGAACCACATGCCAATAATCCAGACTCTCCCAAAGAGGACAAGATTCAATTCCACATTACGCTTGAGGAAGGAAACAATGAAAGCGAACAAATGTGACGATTTGACTCTGCACATTCAGTATCTTCCAGTTCATCATCGTCAAACTCTTCAATCCTTTCACGGCCTGTCGCAACAGCCTCCGCAACCTCAACGACAGCACCTTGCCCTGTCGTCCAATCCAAACTTTCGTGTTCTTCTTCAAGTACTCGTGAATCTACTAAGCCAAATCATCAGCAATCGATTGCTACAACGTACCAGTCACAACAATCTTCCGCAACCCCTTGTTCGCCCAGTTCCGGAAAGACAGGTGCCGGGAAATCGACGCATTGCAATCCTGCCAAATCAACTTTTCAGGTTATGAGGAATAGTAATCTCTTTTCATCATCCGGGAAACAAGTTGCTTCATCTTCAGCCTCCAGCAGTAGTACTAGCTCGCAGAAACAACAGTACCTTCGTCCTTCTAGTGCTCCCGCCGGTCCTTCCTCATCTTCGCCTTCAAGCAGTCGGAGCGGAGGTAGTGGTAGTAACGCTCCGTCAACTTCTTCAGGTCATCCTAGCCCAAGTATATATCGCCGAGTGGTAACGAAAATGAAGAACTTGTGGAAGCGGTGACGAAGAATAAGGAACGAGATTTCTTGAGTGAAGCTTTTTATCGCTCGCGCAACTACTAAGATATTTCTAGCACTGAACTGAGCAGTTATATTAAAATTGAAGTTCGACATGATGAACCCTTTTCTAGTAATTACCTGTAATTATAACGATACTTAAATTAAGTACTGTAACATATAATATATACATACGTAAACATATTGAGAGAAATCTGATCGCTTAAATTTTACTGGCCCGTTTCGTGTATTACTCCAGTGTAAATATCGTACATATATACATTGTTAGCGTATTAAATCAAAAACTACCTAATTGCCAATCATGCTTTACGTGGCTGGTGGTTGTGTGGGACAGCCGGGGAAAATATTACTTAATTGTACTACAACAGACTTGTGTTTTTTTTCTAAACTTACGAAGTAAATCTATATGTGTGCGTAAGGAAACTGTTTTAGATGGAAGATCCATATATTATATGCTACATACCAGAGAGCTATACATAAACAATACAACTGAACTATTTTGAATGTGATAAGTTTAGAAAATGTTTGTATTTTACAGAACCAGGAAAAAAAGAATCTACAATTTAAAAAGTAGAATCGTCATTCATGACTATGACCCTTTGTAACGTGCTTATAAACCTTACAAAAAAAACTACAATCAGCAGTACACACCCTTTTTCTGTACTGTTCTTTCTGGTCGTTTCTAAAGCAGGAAGATAAGTTCAAAAAACTTTATATTAATTATATCCTTTTATCGTTATATAATGCCATTGTAAACTATACCGTTATAAATGCGCTAACATGCCACAAATTAATGATGGTTTAGGTAAGAAAAAAGTATTTACTATGCAAGTCTTAAAAGAAAAAATAGAAAAGGAAAAGGGACTGTTTTTTGCGCATCCGAACAATCGATAAAACTATATAGACCACAATTTTAAAAAATTACCCTAATTTTCTACATCAAACAATTTCCGATTACTTTTTAAATGAATGTAAAGTTTTTTAAAATTGAAGTGCAGATAAATGATTGTCACAACGTCACAAAAGCCTCAAAAAAGATTTTATGATTGCAGGTGAAAGTGCATACATGCATAGGCAGGGATGTATATAACAACGACAAACTATGTAACTAAAAAATATGCACAACACCAGTAACAAAACACTTTCTCTTTTATTCTACCTTATTATTATTAACATTCTTCCATAAGAAAGGAAATGTATCTCCCAATAACAGTGTTTCTGCTTTCAGAATTCATGTATTTACAAGACTAATAAGTTAAATACTACTATTATGCAGGCAGCTTTTATTGTTAAAAAATGTTTTAAGGTGCGCATGAGAAAATGTTTCGTACGTAGCGAGCAATATATAAAACTAGGTTGATGATTCATTATATAGAAATGTTTTTAAAAAACGTAGTTTTATCAAATGAGAGAATAACCAAATTGAGACCTGATGAAAAACATTTTAACCACGTTTTGAGTACATACATATAGATGTTATTTAGCACATAGTAGGATTAATAATAATAATTTTTAAGCATGTTTTCCTTGTTGCGGGCGACAAGGCGTTTTTAGTAGTTCTCAACTTTAGACGTAACATTTACTTATATAGTTTAATGTGTATGTACAGTTACTTACCACAATTAAGTACGTTTTAATTGTTACTCATTCTTGATGATAGTAGACACGGATTTAAGTTATTTGTTAGAAGAGCGTTGTGTAGAAAAGTAGGTAATGCGTGGGTGTAGATTACTGATTTTCCCGCTGTCTGTTCTGTAACTCTAATATACTGAAAAAAACTGCTATATTGTTGCAGCTAATGTCAATCAATCCAAATATACTAAATATAAATCATGGAAAAGGAACATAACACTTTATGTACAAATTATTAAGAACTATGTAAGATTGTAAATGTTTTAATTATTATTATAATTACATTTTACGGAGCTTTTTAAGACTTCACTTGCTAAACGGGTTAGAAAGAAAAGTGTATCAATCAATGTAATATCATTGCATAACTAATTATTGATTTTGTAGTGTCAAAGTTGTCGCCGTTGTTTGCTCGTAATCTACAATATGACTCACTTGCGGAGGTTGTTATTAGAATATTAATTGCAAAAGTATGAAACTTATCGTTGCTGAGAACAGTTCTTAGGTTTGTTAAGTCTTTACTATTGCTTTTTTAAGTGTTACACGGGTTAGGAGTAATATGAAAATGTGATTGAGTAAACAAAATTTGGTGTCTACATTTCTCGGTGCGTAGTGCGTAGGTAGTCTACCTCGTCTCGTCGACATCATCATCAGTCCTCTGGATTTGGTGCTTGGGGGCAGAGGCTCTCTTAACCTGCAAAGTTTTAAAATTCTAGTATGAATGGAAATTGGAAACGGGAGACGAATGAAAACTTTAAATGTTAAATTGTTGTTGATTGATAGTTTAATATTGATTGTGTCATAGATGGCTAATTATCGTAACAGATATAATTACTGTTATTATTTTTTTGATTTTATCATTATACATACGTATTTGAAAGCTCTCATTTTTTTATATAGACAGACTACAAGAAAAATTATTGGTGTTTGTAGATCAACTAGTTTCAGTGTAAATTGTGAATTTTTTTAGTAAGTTTTGTTTTACACTTATTTAAATAGCTAATTATTATTAAATGTAATAAAAACGAAGGGTACCGGCTACCAAAAAATCGTCTCTTAAGCACTGGGCAACTTTTGGGGGATATACTGCATCATATCATCATCTTCATCAGCTTAAAGAATTTTTCTTTCTGTTTTAATTTTACAATTTAATTTAGAAATTGGTAATGATACGGTTACATGTTTAGGAGCACAAAGGTAAATTACAATTATAGAGAAAAGTGTCGTGTCGTGTGAGTACTTTTAAAAATATATTTCTTTCTAGTCACTTTTTTTGGGGCAGGTTTCCTGAATGTGTAAAAATGTTAATTAGCGTACATAATTAATCAATGTATGTTGTACTTGTATTTGATCGGTTTTAAGGCGTGTACTAATATGCAAATTAAAGATGGATTTAATTAATATTACTTGAGAAATTGTTTCCCTTTATTTTTTGAGATTACAAAAAGAAAGGTTTCATGCTACAGCCGCGTCATAATAATTATCATTTTCAAACAGAAGTCATTAAACGCGCATCATATTTTTATCAAACAAAAATGAGGGATTTTTGAATGTCATTGTTCTGTTCTATCGCTCCTTAATATTTACAAAATTTAGTTATTGAAAATTACAGTTACTGAAAAATCTATTTAAAAAAAGAACAACTCACCCTTGCTCGTATGAAAATACCTATACCTTATGGGGCAACGTGCTACATATTATGTAATTTGATGGCGATGTATTTACTTGGCACATAAAATTCTTACATATCCTGAAATCCTCCTGACACTTTAAAGTTAAGTTTAGATTTGTGATTTTTATAGCCTATATTTCACTGTTTATATAACTATAATTATATCGGAGAAAGAGGGTGCTAGGCTGATTATTATACCTATGTATAAAATACAAAATATTTTAGTGAGGGGAGGAGGGACAGAGTGCAGTGCGCTGTAAAACACGGCAGATATATTTTGTGATCTGCGAAAACAATTTTGAATTGTATACTCGAATACTAATTTGTATATTAATTAATTGCTAATTAATTATGCAATTCCCATAACTGGCTTGCCCATCCTTCAATTATAAGTTACGTATGTGTGTACAATTACACAATTGTGAAATTACAACAAGAACAATGGTATGAAGAACAGTAAAATGTTTGAAATTTTATACAATCATTTAATCATACTGAAAAAAATCTAGATAAAAAGATAAAACAATTATGCGCTGTATTATTACCGTAATTCATATTGGTCTGCAAAGTGATGATGATATATTATCTTGAGAAGTGAGAAAAAAATCGATACATTTTTGTCATTTGTACGAAACATACAACTAAAGCTAATTGCATAGGTATTATTAGATTAGTACAACTAAAGTTATATGTCCTAAATTGCTGCTGCCTACCTACTTCAAAATCTAACCCGAAAATTAGAATCGAAAGGTGAAAAATAAAATAAAATGATGAGATAAAAAGAACCTTGTTGATCACTGACTTGTTTTTATACGTAATAAATATTTATAGAGATTAGCTCTCGAATAGATGTTAGCAGCTCCTCAGCCAGTTGAACTACAAAATAAAGGTTTATAATTTATCATTCTAGCCATTGTCTGATATAGCCACAGTAGCGGCTTAGCGAGCGCAGCGTACATTTATCGATACATCAGCGTTGTTGTACACACTTGAATGTATTATTAAGTTATAATAACAACAACTTAAATTACATAGGCGTTAGTTATACTACTATACTGTAGACGTTGGTTATATTTTAAGAATATTAATGACAGTTTTAAGTTAAGAATTCAGTATACTAAACCTAAATGTAGGGAATAGTAGATACTTAAGTTATGTGAATGTATTTTGGTTGGACCTCTGCAACAAAGTTTTACTTTCATCAAAGCCATTGCTCTGGTTCTATCACCAAGTGGGGCAAACCGATCCAATTAGAAAGGGTTTTCGCCATTCGCAGTACTTAATCCCATCCATATGAACACCTCAAATTACTTTTTTCAATAGTTAGTAATGCTCCAATCAATTAACTGTATTGATTTTTATGACGATGTGATTATATAAGCAGCGTTTGTAGTTGGTAGTTAATTAAGTGTTAACCATTTCCAACTTTTGGAGAGCGAGAGCTGTTTTAGTAGATCAATACGGAAGCACAAAAAATACAGCACATTTGCAAATGAAAAGTTCTAGTTCCCCTCGTTTTTAATGAGCCAGAGCCCGAGCCCACACACAATCATCGCTACAGTATAATTATAATTAATTTACTGTATAATTAATAGGAAAAAATCTGTTAATCATGTTTTAATGAATCATTTGAAACTTTAATGGAACATGCAATACCTACCGAAAAGTTAGCGTTTTGGAAGGAAAGGATAAGCTTTGCAGATTAATTACCTACAAATTGAATTTTTAGTGATTTTAAATGAGATATTTGAGCATGTATTGTATTCACCTAATTGTATTGTAAGTTGTAAGTCAGTGAGAGCGAATTGTACTAATTACATATTACTTACTACCAGATAACCTGAAGAAAAGAAGAAGCGATAATAAAAAGAAGTTTTCAATGGAAAAGTACATGGTTGACAGTTGAATGAAATGGAAGGTGTTTTATTCTCATCAAGGTAGTTTTACTCCTAAAGGTTCATAACATGTTCGTTGTTTTTGGCAAGTATCACAATGCCCATGACCCTCGTTTGTCACAAAAGTTAAGCCCATTATCATCATCATCATCATAGCAAATATGGTAATAAAAATGATGCTAGCTCTATTGCATTGCTTTGTTCCGTTGGGTTGGCCAATTCAGTCGATTGCTTGTGGACATACAAATCCAGACAAGTTTCAATTGGAACTTCCAATTTGGAAGTGATTTTTAGCATCAGTTATTTTTATGAGCCATGTATGGAACATCCCACACCCTCATGAAACTAGCATCTCCCATGCCTCATCCCTCCTCATCATAGAAATGTGTACTGTGTACATATTTGCGTTTCCAGGTTTCTTGAAGGGTAAATGAAGAAGGTGCATGATTTTGCTGGAGCCGAGCCGGGCGGAGCGGAGCTGCTAAAAGTACTGGGAATAGTTGCACATTAACATACTACATAGTACATGGAGTTTTTTTTTTACTCCCGTGCAGTTTTTTGAGGCGAAAATAACCAACCGGACTGAATTGTGAATACCATAACAGACAGTTGGGCTTTTCAAGGTTAGACATCGAGACGGCAAATAGCTTGCAAAAGAAGCAACGAAAAAGAGAGAAGAGGCTTGCTTCTAGCTTTTTGTTATGTACATTTTTGAAGATGATACAATACAATGTGGAGTGAATATTGTTGATATGAAATGAACATAGAATGGAATACCGAATGGAAGGAAAAAGGTTGGGAACATTTTTAATTTGGCTTGACATTGACAAGTCATTACATTACTATTCAGCATAGCCGAATAGCATCACACGACTTATTTTGCACGTAATTTCCATTGGAATCGAATGGAATACATAGCTGAGGACTGAGGAGGCAACAGCAGCAGAGGAGGAGGCTATATTACAGTAAAGTAAAACATTAAGTGACAAGCATTGGGTGGTATTTGTTTTTATTGCAAAGCAAATGAATAATGAATCGGTCGGGCTGGGCTGTGTAAATTACGTGGATCAAGCAAGCATCATCGCATCGTGGTGGTGGCCGGGCCGTTTGTCATTTGCGGATTTTCAGTTGGCTGGCAGGTTTAGTTTGGCTTGCTGTATTTTGTAAAGTAAAGTCATTTGGATCGTATTTTATTACGACCCTTTTCGCCTCTTCATTTTCATCGTATATTATCATCATCCGACTGGTTTGTTTGTAAGTGGATTAATTGAAAGAAAATTAAATCAGCCATAACACAAATTACAACGCAAACGGAAGATTATCATCGGTTTTCTATTTTTATCAAATTGTCAATAAAGCAGGGTGAGGTCAAAGTGAGTAGTGCAGTAATGTGTGAATTTGGAAGAGGAATGTGGCAGAAGGAGTGGCAATTTTTTGTGGAGTTCAGTTCAACCGGTGGTGGTCGCTGGTCCTTCTCCATTCTATCCCGTTGTTATTTTGATTGTTGACAAGTTGATAAGAAAGATAACCGATGACGTGGTGCTGTAATGCTGTCAAAATCGGTTGTTTGATGGTTGACGAACGCAACAGCATGATTGGCATGGTGCCGGCATGGCATAAAAGGCAGTATCACTTGATTGAATGATAACCGATAAAAGCCATTAACTCTGAAACATAGTTTTAATTTTTTTAGTTTTAATTAGTTTGCGGTTGATCAGCGATTGAAGCACTCATTCTATAATTTTGAAGTGGGAACGGAAGTAACAGTAAGTATCTTCATTACCGACAAGTATGGCTCCGATCGTTTTGGGGTACTGGGACATTCGTGGGGTGAGTTAATTTAATTTAAGGCATTTAAAATTAATGGAGTTGGGTTGGGATTGGGAATACTTGTACATTTGAACGCTCAAGTCATTGAATGTTAAAAAGGTTTTAAGCTTTTTGTATTTTGTCCATTGACAGCTTGCCCAACCTGTCAGGTACCTGCTGGAATATTCTGGGGCTGAGTGGGAAGATAAGCTGTATGCGTGTGGACCAGCTCCTGACTATGATAAGACGTGCTGGTTTGGGGTGAAGGAGTCGCTCGGGTTTGACTTTCCTAACGTAAGCAATGACTTTACAAAAACACTTGCCGATTTGCAGCTACATACTACGTGATCAATTGATCAATCCAGTTTTTTTTCATATACCACATTCCTTTCTTATCTTTATAGCTTCCGTATATGATTGACGGGGATGTGAAAATTACTCAGACCCAAGCTATTCTTCGCTACATCGCCAGGAAGCATGGGTTGGCTGGAAACACCGATGAAGAGCAAATCCGGGTCGATATAATCCAGGCGGAATGGGCAGACTTCCAGGGACCGTTCACTGGCTTGTGCTACTCTCCAGATTTTGTATGTTATTATATGTTTTTAATTGAATAAATGCAATTTTCGCTAGCTGAATGGAATAGGAATGTCGAAGTAGCCTATAATTGAAAAACTGAAAATAACTAACGACATCTTTGATTGTGAAGCTGTATTGACCAGAAGTAAACTTAACTCCATTGGATTGAATAGCACAAAAAGTTTTGATCTGTTCTAATTTTAGGCTGCCAAGAAGGACGGCTATTTGACTGGAGTGCTTCCCACGAAGCTCAAGCGATTTTCTGATTTCATTGGGGATCGTACCTACTTTGCTGGAAATGGCGTAAGGTTTTCCATGTTTCTAAATCACCACCACGCACCGCCAACCATACCTGTTTTTAGTTTAACTACGGAAATTATATTAAATCGTTTTTATCTTAATTCTAGGTTACTTTCGCTGATTTTCTGATGTACGAGGCCCTTGATCAGCACAAACTACTCGATCCAACATGCCTGAAAAACTACCCAAAGCTGGAGGCATTCGTTGATCGAATTGAAAAGCTCGAGAAGATCGCCGCTTTCTTGAAATCTCCCAGGTACATCAACTACCCGCTCAACAATAAAATGGCTTCTTTTGGAGGAAAATAAATCAAGATCTGTATTACTCAAGCTATATGATAGTTTTGTGAAATACCTTTTCGTATTATTCTTTGTAAAAGTTTAAGGTTCTAAAATGCGATGATATAAATAAAGTTGAAAAAGTTTATTACACACTTGTTGATTGTTTAAGAATTGATTAGTTAGTTAATTTATTTACGCCTGAACATTTCTTCCAGTCTCTCCTGTACATCAAATTCTTGTAATTTAATTAGTACCTCATCAAAAGACTCCCCTCCTCCTAATACCTCCTTTAAATTATAAGTAGAAAATCCAATTCTATGATCTGTGACTCTATCTTGAATATAATTGTAAGTTCTAATTTTCTCATTCCTTCCGCCTAGCCCTACTTGTAGCTTCCTGGAAGTTTTTAATTGAGCAGCTTGTTTATCCACCTCCCGCTGATACAATCTTGCGCGAAGTGTTTTCATAGCTATTGATCGGTTCTTTACTTGTGATCTATCTTCCTGACATTCTACTACCAAGCCGGATGGTACATGCGTGATACGAATTGCTGACTCGGTTTTATTGACATGCTGACCTCCGGCTCCGGACGCCCGTTTTGTTTCTATTTTAAGGTCCTGTGGATCCAGTTCCACGTCTACCTCTTTTGGCATTGGCAGAATTGCGACGGAGGAGGCAGAAGTGTGGATCCGACCAGATTTTTCAGTTTTAGGGATCCGTTGAACCCGATGTACCCCTCCTTCAAACTTGAGCAGTTTGTATACAGATGGGCCCGTGATTGCCAGTGAGCCATGGCGAAGACCTCCTATTAATTATAACGCACAGAAATGTATATTATGTAAATTATTTTTGCCATAATATCTTTAATTAACTTGGTTGAAAAAAGCTTATAAATTTTTTAAACCTATTTCCGTTACGTCCCTTCGCACTGTCTCACACTGCCATCCCCTATTTGAAGCGTAATTAGCATACATTTCTAGTAGTTCGCTCGTGAACAGCATAGCTTCCTGTCCCCCCACACCTGCCGATACTTCCAGAATGATTTCAGAACAATGATCCATCTTATCTGGCTCCACAACAAGACTGAAAAACTGATTAAAACGAAATAAAATCAGTTAAAAAGAAGATTTAGTTACACATAAAATCAATTTATCACACACATGAGTCACATTGATAGGTACAGTGATTGATTATTGAAGAAGAACGTACCTCCCTCTCCAATTCTGCGAGCACCTTCTTTGCTTTCTCTGCATCCACTTCAGCTATCTCCTTGAACTCAGCATTCTCTACAGCACAAGCAACAAATTACAAGGAATGAATCTTATGTTAAGTTTTTTAACAATCAAAGTTACAATCTAAAGTTTAAAAAAATTATAGACTAACCTTTGCCCATTTTAATTAATTCCCTGACTTCATTTTGTTTCTCCATGATGGCCCTGACCACTTGGCTCATCTCCGTTCCTTTTGAATGACCCTCCTCATGAAGCTGCTGTAATAACCTTTGAACCGAAGGATGACTAAGGGAAAGAGCAGCATTATTTGAACGCAACGATGAGGATGTCGAAAAAGAATATGACAAGGAGGGAAGGTAACGCCAACTTTTAGAACGGGAAGGAATCCCTGGCAGTTTTACCACCAGAGATGGTTTTCGTAAAAATGTTAGAATGAGTTTCGAAGCCATGGCGGACGCAAGTTATTTGTCTATCTACATTTGATTTGTTGGATAGAAAGTACATGGGATGGGAAAAAGAAATCCCCAAATAAATTACAGCAGAGATGCAGAGATATGCACAGTTTCTGTAAAACAAAAGAAAAAAAAACAGATTTTATTGATTAAAAACTTCACCAGGGAATGATACATACATCCGTCAATTTATTACATATCATGAACATTGCATTGTCATACAACGCCTAAACACGATAAAACTTTCTTTCGTCTGATCTGTTTAATTATACTTACAATAAGGTTTATAGAATTTTCTCACAGGATTTTTCTATATTAACAAGTTACATTTCATTTTTTGTCGCTACCATTATGTCATTTGTATTTTAGTTATGTCCTATTTCAACTTTTACATCCAAATACATTATTTCCTACATTGACTGATATTATTCTAGATTCTACAAGATTCTAACAAGATTAAAATAGTAAAGAAAAATATAGCAACCATTGCATTCTTTTTAAAAACTGGCCGCAGACTTGCCATTGTCACCCTGTGCTCGGTTAGCCCAATAGTTTTGGAATATTTATTTTCTTAATATCCAGCTCAATTAAGTATAACCACCCCAGCGGAATTATATTATTCTATTGGAACCACGTCACATTTTTATAACAAAACCTACACTACTTGATTACCTGAGTAG